>JAHQIW010001546.1:0-220184 GCA_019055375.1 Parelaphostrongylus tenuis
CCTTTCATATCGGACGAACGATACCTCATTGAGAACAAAACGATTTTCCATTGGATTCAATGGACTTCGTACCTTAAGGTTTTCTTAGAGTCACTACGGATTTTCAAAAGTGCAGAGGCTGGACGACAAAAACAGCAGTGTTAGTCTATAATCCAACGATCGTGGAGGTATTATGGATTATGAGAATCTTCACAATTTTCTTGTCACTTTTTGCCTGTTTTTTCCTTAAACTGGGGGAAATTCCAATAGCCTGTTCAGATTAAAATAGTCAAAATTTATAGAAGAAGATATTCTGCAACAGACTTCCACTCTTATAGCGTTCTAGAAAACCTTTCAGGTCAACCAAATACATCATCAAATCCTCAAAATTTGGATTATCTAATGACTACTAAACTTTAGTGAAGAGCCTTTTCGAAGCCCCAGCCGAGCGAAGAAGCAAATAGAGTGTCCAAACATAATTTTATTTCCGCTGCTAACAACATAAAAAAAGTCTGTTTTCAAAACTAAGCGCATCGCTGAAATAGCAAACATTCACGCTTTTCAATGATTACCATATGTCTGGAAAAACTTTTATCAACCGAGAAGGCCTTCGAACAGTCGGCTATCATTATTGCTACACCTTAAGGGTTAATCTTAGGAGCTTCACTAGCATCGTCCCCTACAGCGCGATTGGTGTATAAGTAACAAGCGAATTTGTTTCCAAGATCCTTCTTAAAGCAAGAATAAGCAAGTTATATTTACAATGTTCGCAAGAAAATGCGCAATTGAACCATACCATAATTATGCAATTTTAATTACTTTTGTTGACTAATTTGCTGTATATTGCTTTACAATGAAAGCAATGACCTGATTTTGAAAGTTTTCGCAATTTTTTGTCACTTTTTTGCCATTTCTTCTCATGTGTGGACTAAAATAGTTAAAAATTATAAAAGAAATCTTTCGAAACAAATGTTTCTTCACTCTAGCCAGTACCAATCAATTATGCTTTCTTTGTTTTTGAACCATTACGAGATCTATGAGAGAGAATTTACTCGGCTAACGTGTTAACGTCTTTCTCTTCTTCAGCACCAATGATTCGGGCCGATTTTCCACTCGTTCGAACTCCGTCCATTTACTCGAATAATCGGCTCCGAAGGGACGAAGACGTCGAAACGTCAAGCGAATAAATTCTTTTCTATCAGCCTCAAGCTACTGGCTTAATTGACGAGGAAAGTATTACAGGGAGTGAATTCACTACTTTCAATGTGCCAGAGAAAATTCTTTCAATGATCAGAATTTCACAGGTGAATTGTAGTAATATTCGAAGTCGACACTGAAAAGAGGAGGAAGGAAGGCAAACTCCTGGACAAAAAAAAGCTTTTCTCTATGCTCACCTGTACAAAATAGACGATGTCTTCGCTGGATCCTTCTAAAACTGCGAATATGAACAGAGAAAACAAGAAAGACCTTGCCTTTTCTCGATTGTTGGTGAAGATTCATTAAAAAACAACCGCTCGTCTCTAGTGTTCTTTTAAGAGCACGCTCAAAATTCAATATATTCGATAATTATTTTTCAGCCAACATGTCATATGGTCTTTTATGTGCAACTAATAGAGACCGATACACGCACGTGTTTCGGCCTTGACAGCCAGGCTGTTGGCTCAAAAAATAATTATCAAATATATTGAACTTTGAGCGTGCTCATTTAGGAGAGCACTTGAAACGAACGCTATGATAGTTCGAAAATACTAGCCAAGAGCAATCGAGTGTAAAACACTGCCAATCGATGATTTATTTCACTTGATGGCACGTGTAAGTCGTTTTGTCGTCGCCTACTCTCTCGATGGAGAATGTAGGGGCCCACCGAGAGAGCCGGCTAGACGATGATACGACTGATAAGGCTGTCAAGGCCGAAAACACGTGTATCGGGCTCTATAAGCTGTCCATAAAAGACCACATGGAATGTAGGCGCAGAAATAGAAGCTTTGAATTTTCTTATAAATTGATATTGCATGTCATTAATGAAAAATTTTATGGTTGATTAAAAAATGGATTTTCAGAAAAACGTTGGAAAGCTGATAGGAAAATATTATATCGATTGATTAATGGAGGAATGAGGAAAATTGCAATCCAGAGACGAATCGCAACGATATACTTTACAGCTCAATAAACAACGATAGCGCGTACTCTTTCAATTATTGAATGCTAGCCGAGCAAATACGTAGCCACCATGATAAATCAATAATGACCGAACGAGCCAAATGCACACAAAGTGACGTCATAACGAACACCCAAAAAATGGATAAAGAAACGTTCGGAATGCAATTTTTCTCTTAATGATAACTTTGATGACGTCATAACGAACACCCAAAAAATGGAAAAAAAAACGTCTAAAATAAAATTTTTTTTCTCGTTGATGATTTTGATAATGCCATAACGAAAGTCTAAAGAAGAAAACGAAGGAACGGTCCGAATGGAATTTTAATTCCTTAGTGATTGACGATTCCTTTCCTCAAGGGATTGACGGAACCGAGGGAGGGTGCTACTGATGAGTCCCAATAGGACGAAATAGGCGCCTATATAGCACTAGGACCTATGGCTCAAAATATGTCATATCCTTAGTGATAAGTTTGCTGACGTCATAACGAACACCCCAGAGATGGAAAACGAAACGTCTCGAAGGAAATTTGGATTCTTTAGCGACCACTGTGACTTTAATAGATCGGAATTTTCTTTGTAGACTTACAAATGGAAAATTTGTGATTTACTGGAGTTTGCCAGGGTTGATAGAGTCGATCTTGTGAGCTTGGTGATATTTGTTCTTTTTTCACAAATGGTTAGATTTTCGAATAGATTAACTTCGAAGTGGGCCAGATTAAATATTATTTTAACATTCGATTTATTCGGCTTAATCTCTTCAGAGCGATTTTAACAAATTTTTTTCATGTAACTAAAAAAACGCTGCAGTGGAACATTAGGGAAACAAAAAGCGCTTGAAGCTCAAGAAGCGACTGAAAATTATGTTTTGAGTTTTTTAATTTTTTATCAGCTGAAGTTATGAGGAGTTTCGTCTGAGTACTTTACATGTTAACACAGCATTTTCTGACCAACTGTGTATATGGTAAAACTTGCCGAAAAGCTAACTATTTGTGGAATTAAGCAAAGATATCATCAAACTCGTAAAACAATAACATATTGATCAAGAGCGAGGTCTCAATAGGAAGATGGTGATGGGATTATTGCAATGTTCACCTTTTTTTCTTTTATCGCTTTCAAAGCAAATTTATGTGTTATAACTATATATGCAAAAAGCTCCTCGGGGAAAGCTTGAGAAGGGGGTTCAACTCCCGAGCGAAGTTCAAAATTTCGCGTATGGCCCAATATTCTTCGATATCGAAAGAACTATACTGTCAAAATCCTCGGATATTTCATCCTACGTGTTATAATATAAATGAAATTTGAAACCATTCGATGTTTGGAATGCAGTTAAAAATTTTGTATTTGGTCGTTGAAGAACAAATACATGTCGGAAGGCATCATACTAGTGTTTCTAATCGTAAGACCATTATAAAGTATTTTTTTCAGAAGATAGAGAGAAAACACTTCTAGAAGCTATTCACAGAAACTATTCCAAAAGACGAAGGTGTCTGAAAAGTAGCGTAACGGGATTTCATTCGGATTAGTTCAAACACTGATGAACAGTTCTCGTATTCTCGATATAGCTTCAAGACATTAGTTGGAGCAGTTTGAGCTCGTTTAGAATAATTCTAATCACTTCTACAGAATAGAATCTTTAGCAGTCTGAGAAAAAAAACGAAGGTAGAAGTCAAATTTTCGTGGTTTTCACGATTAAAACTATTTGATTTTTCGCTGCTCTTTCTTCCTATTTTCAAATTCAATCACGTCTCATACTGAATAAATCTATCAAGAAGAACGGAGACATCTTTCAGAAAAGAATGTATGAATAAAAGCCGGGCTAAAATTCTCGCGACGACAACACTCATCCAGAAATTCGCTTCACAACGACAGCTAGTGATACTAATAGGATCAAATTCCCGAGTCCTGGTGATAAACAGCGCTGCGACATTTTCACAGCCTAGCCCCACAATATTAGCCAAAGACAAGTAACGTTCAAATATACGATAGAACAAAAAACTGAAGAAATGATAAATGGTTGGAAATCCACCGAGAAATACTTGTTAGGAGTGTGGAAATATACATGATATGTAGCAATAAATGCTACTAATGACATCGAATAGACGTCCAAATCTATCGCCCGTGTAGAAGATCACCTTGAAACTGCTCTGAAAATCGGCAGTTTTTATAACAGTTGAACGAACACTGAGATACTATGGGATAGTGTAAAAATTCGATTAATGATGACGGATACTTTACTAAAGAATAAGACTGACATCATAGAAAATGAAATAACTAAAAAAGACTGCAACTGTGCCTTTCGAGCCTTTATTGTTTGAAATTCATTCAGTGGAAAAAAGTGTATTGGTGCTCCAAAACTGTACGAAAATAAAGAGAATAAAAAGAAAAACGGATCATGGATACAGGTTCATAATGACATTGATGAGATCAAATGAAAACTGGAACTTTTGCAGTTTCTATTTTATGAAACATTGCAAAATAGGTGATAGTCAATCATTTGCAGCAACGCTTGAATGCTTTGTCTTTCTAAAAAAAACAGCGTTCGTAGCAGAACATCCACTTGACTGGTTTTTCGTCGATTGGACAAGTTTTGTCTGTTTTCTAAAGTGTCGAGATATCCGATTACCCAATGAGTGGTTTTTCTAACGGAAATGTCAAGCCATCGCAGCATAATCAAACACTATACTAATAATGACTTAATGACGATAACTTGGCTTTATCTTTCAAAAACTATTTACTTTGAGGTTTTACAGTAACTAAAAAGTAAGACAAAAACACGTCAAAACTCAAAATGTCCGTATTGACATAGAATCCTAAAAGATACGAGAAACTAGAAAAGAAGTAATGAACAACTTTTTGAAAAACGTCATTAAGAAATTCAAATGACAGGAAGCATAAAAGTCACAGAGTTCAATTACTTTGATTAGTAATTTTCGAACACCGCCTACTTGAACTGCATCTAATTATAAGATCTTATAAAGGATTTCCTTGGCAAAAGATATTAAAGCAAAACATAGCATTACGAGCAAAAAACAATCATCAAGGTTTTTTTCTACACTTCGAGGTCACTGAGCTGTCAATTAATATCACAAAACTGGTCATCTAATTCAGGAAGAGTAGGTTTGACTACAAGAGAAAGATAGTGACCTTTTCGTCTGTGGTTCTCAGTATTACACTTTATCGCTTATTTAACTCGCATTACAGTTGTTTTAGTCATCATTGGTCATCCTGTGGTCATCAATCATTGAAAAAAAAGAAGCGAATCGTAAAGCTAAAAAACTTTCAAAAAGCCCAGCAGCTGACTATGACGATTGTTTTATAACCTGCTATACGCATGGGGTGATGGACAAATGTTTTTTGAGACGTTGAACGAAGTGCTAGATTATTTATAACCCACTCGAGAGAAACAGAAAGGAAAACTGATTTTCATTTTGGATGTTTAAATTAATATATCCGAAATGGCTATTTCATCAAGTGGAACCGGAAATTAGGTGAAAACAACATACTGGCTTATTACTTCTCTTTTCTTCTCTTTTCCACACCAGAGGAGAGTTTGTGGGAAACATATTTCAAACACCTGAAAGAAAATCGGAATTCCCAAACCACAAGTCTCAAAAAGCATGACCCCGTTTAATCTATCCTTCAATCGAGTAGGCACTAACCACCGAACACTCTATGATGGTAACTCGTTCAGAGCTGTTGGTATGACCGTTTGTGTAGAACGCAAAACTGCACAACTTATCCTAACGATATAGATGGTCATAAGTTCAGATTTGGTGAACTCGATTTTTGCAAAGTGAGGACTAATAAGTAGGCGGAACGTATAGACGAGTTTGTTTCCGTATAAAAAAACACCTAGACGGTAAACTCAAAGTTGAACCAAATCCTCCACTACGTGTGCATAGGATGATATGGAACGATAGACGATGTAAAAGATTTTGAAGTACAAGTCACCTGCTTTCACAGAAATTTAGAACTACATGACGTAAAACTTTCGAATCATTTTATGCGACTTCCACGAATCTGAAACATGAACAACACGGGTAGTGCCCTCCGATCACGGGCCACATTGTCTCATACCGCACGCGAAATTTTTGGACGAAATCATGGCCAGCTCGCCTTATATTTGAAGCGGAATTTTCGGCCTAAATCATGGACATATCCTCTTCACCTCGCGAAAGACTTGCGACTGGTCTCCAAAATTAAGTTAACGTCTTATCAGAACAAAACCGAGTGTTTGAACGAAAGTGTTCCCAAGCGAAGGAAATTCAAGCACTGAGTTTCTCTGGTGACGTTATGAAAAGTGTGCAGGGAGAGGTGTGCAAAACGAGTGTCGCTAATGCAACGGTTCAGCACGCGCTCGTGGAAAGAGTGAAGTCTGGGTTCAAGTCCCAGCTGACGCAAACGTTTTTGCACGCCACTCTACATCATTGGGTTATGAAAAGTATTTGACTTAGTAGATGACATTTCAATTTAATCTTTTCAGGCTGCGAAAAAGCAGGTACCACCGAAACAACTAGTGTTGAATTAAGCTTATATTGAGCCTCGTGTTTTCTCAATAAGAAGTATAGACTTATTTATCAGTATCAAAATTAATGAAATTTTGGCCCTAGAATGTACAACATGATTTTTTAACGTAAAGGTGCCACTGGATCGCTAGAATCGCTTAGTTGGCAAAGCGAATTCCATTTACTACATTGGCCAATGGGCGAGCTTGTAAAGCTAAATAAAAAGTTTCCACTCCCTCGGTCAATGAGTCAGTTTGTGTTAGAAATTTACTAGCGATATGACCGAACTTAGACGCAAAGCAGTAGAGGGTTTTTTTCAATCATAAAGACCAACACGTTTGGTACTTCTGCAGTAACCGAAGAACGCCCTGGCACGGATATGTGAGAATTTCAGAGAAAAAACTTGCGGAAAAGTAAAGGACCAATTTGTGCTGGTTACTGCAAAATTAGTACTCGGACCGCATCTGAAGGTATAAAGATCCAAAAACGTATTATAATAGCTCAGATATAGCAAGTAAAGAGAAATTGAAGGAAAATTAACAGCTGGTAAGGAAAAAACCAAGTTAGATGTTTTTATACAGCGTGAATGAAAACTAATTGCCTCTTTCACAACATCCATTGAAATTTATGAGTATCTCTCACTAATTCATTTATCTATCATTGATTATCTATGCTGGAGTTTATTCCCAAGTATTTTGTAGATATTACTCAGCATATGAAGCTGTTTGTTGATGCGCTGTTCAGATTTTTACACCTACGACTTTTTCCTTGGAGTGAAATAGAGGAGCTTGTATAGTCTACCACGCTAAGGGCTTTGGAGAAACTTAGAGGGCAAATATAAGAAATTATGTCATAATTTCCCAAGATTTCTCCGTGAAATCATTTAATGTGGTTCACGGGTGATTCGGCTAGTTGGTAATGAATGGTCTAAATCGAAAGTTCATGATCATTTATTTCAGTAATTACAGCTAGGAAACAAATTAAAAGAATACGAAAATAAGGACTTAGTTTTCACTTCCCTGTAGATAGAAATATGAAATTTAGCATTACATAGAGAGGTAAGACATTATAAAACGACCTCCAAATTGCCAAAATTTGCCGCTGAGACCTCAGATGACCTTTAACGGTGTTCAAGACGCAATAATAAATGAACTACTTATGAGTCATTGATGGTACGAAATGTTATGGGACGTCCCCATCAACCACGATCGTCCAGTTACTTGGATCTAAAGATACATACACATTGAAACCCATCAGTCATAGAAAACCTAGCAATTTTCATTCGGCTAAGATCAGTGCGGCTCAGGAGGGGACGAAATGCGTCGGATCGTCAGTCGAATAAACGTCTTTTATCAACATCGTGCTTTTCGCTCAGTCAACGCAGATTTTGTAACCTTCTAACGTCTTTTGTTCTCTTATAAAAACAACACTCTCAAGTGTTTGAGCTTCTTTGGTCGACTTTTTTGAAAATTTTACGCAGAAGTATGAAGAAACTAGATGTTTCGGCAATAATATATCGAACTTCCTCATATTTAATAAAAAACTATAATTCTGTCTCAGAGTCAACAAGATCCTCCCACTCGTCGAATTGTTCCTTCTATATGATTTCACCTGCCAAGCTTCTTACACTGAATAAGAAATGGATTTCAACATGTTCAGTATACCGGGATACGGAGACTCTTTGGAAGAAAAACATTTGAAGGATTAGTGGCATTACACAAAGTAGGAAAAAAACATCTCTAAATGATGTGTAGAACGATTTGAAGCCTTTCAGCTCCGTGTAAGAAACGACCTGCGACGTAATTTGGTGAGAAACGGTTGGGGTAATATTTGTTAGCCGCGCGGATGGCGAACAGACGAAGGGCATTGAGGCCGAGGAGTAGAGAGGTAGAGGCCGCCCTCGCCACTAGTACAACAATAACAACAACTACACATCGTCGTGCCCTAGAGAAAGATCCATCAACAACAAAGATCCCGGGACTCGGAGAAACCGATCCGGAACAGCTAAAAGTTGACTGGTAATTATCGCAAGGGATAGCAAGGTTATAGCATTGGCAATGTAAAGTTTGCGTGAAGCACAGAAATGAGAAAAAATTTGCCTTAGACCAGTCCATGAGGAGGATGTGCCATTGGTATTATCGTAAAGGTAACTGAACAAATCTGGTTCGCTCAATAGTATGCGATGATTTATCTATATGTCAAGGGACTATTTTTATCTTTCCACGCAAATCTGGCGCTACTCTGCTCTATCAGATGTAGTATTTGGCTAGCACTCAGCACGGGATCGAACCAACAACCACGTGTGTTAGGCAAGTAACCTCTAATCGCTGCACTATAGACAGAACTATTTATATCGTTTTGCCAGCAATTCTACCTAGCTATTGCCATACTCTGCTGCAGATTCTTCTTTGAAGTACCGCCAAAATTAGTTTTTCATATTTTAAAAACTTGCTGTACTTTGAAAAGAAGCGCCTATCTCATCAATCCGTGGAATGAATTCAGCAAAAAAAAATTATAAATTTCACGATAGGGAAAGCTCCTTCAAACCTACACCGAATTTTAAATGAAACAAATGCCACAATTGTTCAAAAGTCGGCTATTATTTTTATCTATCAAACATGATGGTCTCTGACTCAAATTTCCACTGATACGCTCCGCCTCAGTTGAAAATAAGATTTCAAATCCGAAAGTTATGAGTGCAAAATGTTTTTGGGTAATAAAATGGAAGCAAAAAGATGTAACTGTGACCTAATGGGATAACTTTGTCTACCTACGCTCTTTAGCAAGAAATAACAAGAAACGCCCAAATTTTACACTTAAACCCACCCTAAAAGAGTGACTCTCAATTTCATCGAAGGAAAACGATTTGTCAGGGATAGAGGCCGCGCTTGAGGTCACGTTTTGAAATGGCGGCTTGCCGCTTGTTGTTCTCAGCATCGCAGTGAATTGATAGTCATCTCAAACTCTAGAAGAAGGGCAGGATTTGAATCAAAAATATTTCCCATCCTTGCTTTAGAATATCACTGCTTAGTACATAATTCGTAATAACAGTGTTATGAAGCAACCTTATAAACAAAATCCTCCACATTCTCTAACAAGAATGAAAGCCCCCAACTTTATCACAGAGATTACAAAAAACTTGAAAAACAAAATTCTCAGGCACCATATTTCATGTTTACATATGAAAAAATTTTTGCCTATCAATCGTTGAAAAACGGAGAAAACATAAGTAGTACCATTTCATAGATCTTTATTTTTCCTCTTTTCAACAAAATTGCTAAACGCGAGAAAATCATATTTAAGCATTATGAACATTTTTTTCATTTAGAAAAAGAAATTCATTTCACTGAGTGCTTTTAAACCTCGCTTTAGACATTTAGTATAGTCTGTGAGAATGTTTAGAGCCTTTTCGAGGTTGGTGCGTCACAGTCATACGCACGTTTCGCTGGTGTCGCCCGCTTTATCAGTGACCCACGCCTTACGGGAAACGTTATTTATAGTTCCAAAAAAAAGAAAGATTTAAGCTCAAAAAAGGGGGTTGGTAAGCCCAGGGTCATACACCGGTGTTTCGGAGGTTCGTCCTCCTCATCAGTGACCCCCGCCCCACATTCAGCCCTGCATTGAAGCAAGGAGGGTGGCGTATGTGGTGATGGCACAGTGTACTATGACACTGTACCATCACCACCTCTCAGTCGATAGATTTTTGCTGTTAGATCAAAACTATATCAAAAGATCGACTGTTTTTGAAACCCCCAAAAAACATTCAATATAATTCCAAAAAAAAGAATGATTTAAGCTCAAAAAAGGGGGTTGGTAAGCCCAGGGTCATACACCGGTGTTTCGGAGGTTCGTCCTCCTCATCAGTGACCCCCGCCCCACATTCATCTTTTTTTGGAATTATATTGAATGTTTTTTGGGGGTTTCCAAAAACAGTCGATCTTTTGATATAGTTTTGATCTAACAGCAAAAATCTATCGACTGAGAGGTGGTGATGGTACAGTGTCATAGTACACTGTGCCATCACCACATACGCCACCCTCCTTGCTTCAATGCAGGGCTGAATGTGGGGCGGGGGTCACTGATGAGGAGGACGAACCTCCGAAACACCGGTGTATGACCCTGGGCTTACCAACCCCCTTTTTTGAGCTTAAATCATTCTTTTTTTGGAATTATATTGAATGTTTTTTGGGGGTTTCAAAAACAGTCGATCTTTTGATATAGTTATTTATAGTGTTAGCACATGGTACTGTGATATCACCATTTTTTTTGGTCGATGGATTTTAGCAGTATTGATGAGATGAATTTTCATAAATTCGCTTCCAGGCGTCATCCATCGACCGAGAAAATGGTAATAACACAAAATCACGTGTTATCACTATAAATAACGTCAGCCCATCCTTGCCAATGAGTTGGGTTCAGTGTGGGCCGTGTACCACTGATGAAGTGGGCGACAGCGCCGAAACGTACATATGGCTCAGACGTTCCAACCTCGAAAAGCCTCTTAACATTCTCACAGACTATAAGGAGAGACAGTGATAAATGATACAAAAAAAAACGACTTCATTAATGTGTATCAATGGCATTTCAAATTTCATAATTCTGTTTCTCAAAAAAATTTCCGATAGACAAAATTTTGAGCTTTCTAGCTTGCTCTATTGCTTAATGTGAATTGTTCTCTTTTTTTTTCTCTACGCCATATGCCCAAAAAATCTATGACCATCGCGTCATTGAACGTGGCCGCCTTACACGTGGGCCCGTGATTTGTCCGAAGACCTCCTTGATCGCAGATGGGAATTCAACTTATTTCACGGTCTGCGTTGTAAAGAAACGGCCTTTTCAGGATAGAAGTACAGCGTTAGAATAATAGACGATTACGCGATCGAATGATTATTAATAGTCCAAAGAAAGAGCTCCGTTGGGTGAGAAATATGCGCTTCTGCAACGCAAGAAATTCTTTGAAAAACCGCCGAGGTGTGGCTGTAGCCTGGAATCTTAGCTCTCAAATGGTTGCTAACACTCCTATGAAAAGTTCCTCTTCAGCGAATGAGATCGCTCTTTCATTGTCTCGCCCTAACCGATTAAAACCAAATTTTTTACCAACATATTCGCGGCGGGTGCCCTTCGTACACACTTTTGGACGATTTGTTCCGTACATATAGATTTCAGGGCACGAGCCAATCACCTGCTCTGAAATTTCGCCCTTCAAATATGTCTTTACCAATCGAAAATTTCTTTTTTTTTTCGAAACTTAAAAATTGAGGCGAACGATGGAATGGCTGTCTCATGGAACTAGCTCACCGCACCTTTTATGATTACTAATCAGTAGATAAATGCTGATTTCGGTGCACATAAGGATCGCGTTCAAAGGATACCGCTCTAATGACGGGTCAGATACCCGTGGAGGCATACCGGAGCATGCCGTGTGTCAATCAAGATCTGATTCACCACTCTTGCCAGAAAAAAGTCTGTCATTTACTTTATCTTCAAATAAATTACCATCGAAAAAGGCTTGGTTACACAAAGGTATTAGATGTGATCGTAATCGGGATCAATTCTAGGCTTTTGAAAGTCACGATACAGCTTCATGAAATGCCAATAACCGCATCAAGAAACAAACTAAGTATAATTTCTCTTCAAACTGTATTCTTGCAGGCAAGGACGCCTTTGATTGAAAAACAACTCCTTGAGCTCACTTGGACTGTGGAAAAAAACAGAAAAAAAAACTAGCAAAAAGTCAGCTCAAACTGAGTGAACTGGTAACGCCTTGACCAAGCGATGAACGAATGACTCATTCATTTGCTAATCATAGACTTAATTATACTAATCAAATAAAATTGAATTTGAAATTTTTAATTTGTATCCAAGTGAGTTGTATGAAGAAGGAATAAAAAAGAAAAAAAAACATGTTTATAACGACCAGCATCCGAAAAGTTCATTTCAGTTTGTTGTCGGCATCCTAAAAAATAAAATCCTACCTACCACAAATAGAAAGAAAATAATTGAAATAAGACTGTGGTGTGTCGAAGAACTTCAAAGGACACGAACTCATTGAAGCGGAATAATCAATCACACAAAGATGAAGAACTTTATGCCTAAAATTGTTATTAACAGCATATGAATCTTTCGATCAAATTAAACTTAAAACAATGGCTAGTACTTTGCCAAATCTATTGAACAAATACATCTACAGTGCTTTCTACGACTCATAAAAGTTTCAAAAATTATTTTCAGATTTCTCGGGAAGGGGAAAAAAGCCGTAATATCAGGGTAAAAAGAAACTCGCCAGTCTTACTACAGTCACGTTCGAAAACCACATGAGTAGTACCAAAATACTCATGCAATTCGGATTTCCCATCAAACAAACGATGCCCATATCTACAGTATATAACTTCCGTCTTATTGAAAAAAAAAGTATTTCCCCTTGAAAGCGATAGAATGACACGTCGGTCTTTCAGGTCAACCACAGTGACAATAATTTAACAATTAGTGGCTTTCATGAGGACATCGGCCATGAAGAGAATCGAAACTAGTACTGTAGAGAACGGAACACGCTCTCTTCAGTTTCCACAATTTGAAGGAATTTGGTTGAACTACAAAATTCTACCCAGCATTACCAATGCGATAAACTGATCCATTAAAATGCAAAACTTCGATAGGCGATCGAAAGATGAAGATGACTCCTCAGATGACTCAAAAGAATTCTCTATGAGGTTATAACTCATCTAGAACAATTTCCAATCGAATTTGGTTACTTACAATTACATCGTGCCACTTGAGATTTGACGGCAAGGTTAGGCAATGGTAAGCCAGAACTCAAAAACAACATCGGTCATTTTCCACATTGCAATTGTCAGATTTCTAGGTCAAAGGCATCAGTCATATTATCTATAGATTGAGAAAGTGTGATAAATCGTCCTTATGATCAAAATCAAGAGTAAAGTTGTAAAGTTCCTGTAATATTCCAAGACAATCAAAAATTTGCACGGAACCACCAGATATTACCTCAGTAGTAATCGATTGAGCATAGATAGGGTCAAGCTCACGATGAGGCACTTTCTTTCTGACCTTTCCCTATTCAGGGGTCAAGCAATCCCACTCTCAGCTCTAATTTAGATCTATCACATCTACATATACCTCATTCGTAACCAAATCAACTGAACTGTTAAACACTTGCAAACTTTATCGTTTGAAAAATCTTATTCTGAGCACTTAGGATCAATTTATAACGAAGCTGTGGCTAAAGTGAGTGATTTAAACCTTCATTTATAAAAAAATCCATACTTATGACAATTAAAAGGATAAATCTTTTGCGTTGATTAATCCCTGAGGGATGCGCCATGCATTCGTCTCCAATTTTTACCTACGTTTGAGGTGATTGAATGCATATCTGACCTTTACAATCACTCGCGGTGGCCTCCCGTTAAACCGAGTCAGTGCTGCTTATCCTGCCAGACAAGTCTGAGACCTGCCTGGTACAAATTCACCGACCTCGGAGGAATGAATAGCTTGGTGTGCCATAAGCTCGAGATCGAACCATTGACCTCATGTACGACGCAGAGCAACTCTAATTTATGCGCCACATACGCATGGGATCGCTTCAAGTTCAACACAATTTCGACGACACACACTGATTCCAGAGCGTTTGATGTAAGAGAATAATGGCTATTTTCAACTTTAGGTCTGCATTTACCAGCTCAAACTGATCGTTTTTAGCTGCTTTAGGCACAAATAGAAATTCAGGATCTCTACCTAATATGCATGTCTTATTCTACATGGACTAAACTCTGACTTTATGAGCCCGTATCGTCAAGTAATCAATGAGTCGAGCATCAATCACTACCGGTTCACAAAGCGCTGACGGTAGTGGTGAGTTGGGTTATTTTTTGTCCCATTCCAATAGCAGAAAACAATTGGCTGACCTTTGTCGCTGAGAGAATACGGGTAAATTGCCCCCTGTCATACTGAGCAACAAACAAAAGCTCGCATAACCCTCGTCAGCAACGGGAGCCCCATTAAAATCATCTCAGCGGTGCACAATAGTAATAAAACATCCATGAAACGCTCGGATAGGATGAATCGACTGTAGGGGATACAATTACAAAGAAAACCTCTTGTGGCTTACGTGAAATATATGTTCATAAGGAAAATACTCAAAAAGAATCCAAGAGTCAACCTCAGATTGTACATGTAGAATACCTACGCTTATCATAAGCATAAATGGAGCTTTTAGTTTTGCTGACGTATCACAAAAAACATCTCATTGAGGTTTGCTCTTTGAATGGCTAGCAAAAATCGTACTTGGATGCAGTTTAGAAATCCTTCACGTTAAAGCAGTAAAGTTTTTGCATTGTTGTCGTAAAAGTACAGGAAAAGCTACGACACATCCAACTTCACGTTGGTTAGATTTTTTTGAAAGTGAAGAAGATATTTTGGATAAACTTAAGGCTAATTATTGGAACTGTACCGAAGTTTCGCAATGGATGCCAGTCACAGGAAACTTCAATGCCATTCACGAGGCAAATGGAAGTTAACAGTTGAAGCCTACAAATATAAAGCACAGCCAAAGCCTTTAACTTGAAACCTTAAAAACGTCAGAATTATTTTAGAAATAAATTTAAATGAGTTGGGAGTGAAATTTTCCCAGCAGGAAATCATAAGATTATTTCACGGGGATTGCGACGACTCAAAATTTTCTTCAAAAAATTTTTGCCGTAGCACAAGAGTTTCTACGACAGAACCAAAAAACTTTATCGAGTGTACTCTTATCTTATGGATCAGAGCTTATAAGAATGATATAAAAACAGTAGAATATACTTTGTACTTGTAATAAAAAAAGAAGTGAACCATCTACTTCGCTTAAGCAGAAGAACAGTGCCATATCATCTAGTACAGTATTCTATCAATTATATCATTTCCTAGGTTTTTTCTCATTCCTTAATCGGACAGCAAACAACGCTTCCATCTGCGTTTTTGCTTAATCAATAAGGCACTATCTTTGGTGGAATTTAAATGAGTAATCTTATCATAGAACGTATTTCCGGGTTAACAGTAATAATTTTTCGATTGTAATTCCATAGATTTGTAAGCTTCAAAATTTCAAAGAAATCATCAAGTAACAAAAAATATGAATAGAATCACTACATTAATAGATTTGAAAAGTTACTGAGGAGTAAACTGTGACTTGAAAGAAACATGAAAAGATGGATTGCTTGGAGACACATCCGTCATTTGTATGGTTCTGATATCACATCAAATGTTGATGCCTTTTGTAAACATATTTCAATAGTAATGTCTTTCAATGCAAATCTTACGGGACGTCTGATGTGCTCATCTTTCAGGACGTACACATTACAGCAATTCTTCCACTCCTGTCTAACAACTATTATCAATAGTCGTCACGGCATATTTTCTATTGCACCATTCATCCTCTTCTCTCACAAGAATTCTAAAAGCTCGTTAAGCTTGGTTTTTCCTCGAGTCTCGAGATAGAGTCGTGCTTGAGGTTTTCCAAATCGTAACTATTGGTTTCCCTCAGCAATTGGTTATTGAGGGCACTGTAACTCGGAATTTAGGATAGTAACCGCGACTCCTTTGGCAGCAGTGAATTCAGCGATTATTTGACAGTCTTTTGAAGCGCGAGATTTCTCTTAGTTTTCACAACAGACAATGGGCAATGGCCGGCCTTTGTTATACGGAGGAAGTTTTTTTCAGCAATCGAGTTTCTTTCAGCAAGATGGCCGCTTCTCTGAAATAAGCCCATCACGGATGAGCTTCCAAATGGAAATGTTGACCTTCGTCTCAGATTAGATAACCTCATTGTATAGATCAAGTACCAAAATGAAAGCAAAAAAGGCGAAATCCGTTGTTAATCTTCAATAAATGATTAAGAGAGAGAGAGAGAGAGAGAGAGAATATTTGAAAATCTTCATTTCATTACTGGTTTGGTGGAAAAGTAACCACGGTTTTACATCGCTGAAATTTGTCGTTTGATTTTGGAAAGTGGTTATGCTATACATCATTTTTGAGTGCATTTTTCGCTTTATGTTTTTTGGTAGCGCCGTACTACTTGCTGCTGATTTTACATTTATCTCATACGATAAAAAGGATGTTAGCTTGTGCAAAAGTAATTGCAGTTACAGGTTGTAAGTTCGAAATGGATCATCAGGCAGCAGATGCAACTTGCGACATCAATAAGCATTTGAATCAGGAAATATTAACGAATGCACGGACAGTGAGATCAAAGCATTCTTGTAAATGAAGCTCAACAGAGCAGAAATCGCAATCACTTCTGTACCAGCCCCATCAAACACCTTAGGAAAAGCAATCATCGAAGCTAATCCTCTTGAGACTACGAAATATCATAGAAGTACTCAACGTCAATCATCTTACGATTCTCGCAGTTGAGCAACATGCGAAAGTAGTTGGGGTTCCAGCCTGGTCCAAACCCGCATTTACTTTCTCGCTAATCTATCAAGAAATTGTTGAACAGTTAATCGTCACCTGGAAGAAGCAGAACGATAGATTGCCTGAAGGCACATTCGTTGACTGTGTAGTTGGGAAACCATACCAAAAGTCCAAATGATTATTGTCAGCATGTTTAGGTAGCAACTCAACGCAAACCTCACGCCACATCCAACATGCTCATATTTCACAAATTAGACTGCATGTCTTTACACGACATGCACATCACAGCAGTTATTTCAAACCTGTCTTACAACTGTTAATCTTAGTCGTGTGAAATTTGTTTCTTTTGTAGCATTTCATCGTCTCCTGCTGTAAGCTCGTTAAGCTTGGCCTTCCCTCGAGTCTCGAGATAGTCGTGCTCAAAGGTTTTTTCAGGTTGTAACTATTGGTTGCTCTTAGCGCTTGACGATGAAGCGAAGTTTTACGTATTGTAACGCGGATTTTTGCACGAAAACAGCGACTCCTTCAACAGCAGCAAATCTTTTCATCATTCGACAATCTTTTGAAACCAGAGGTTCCTCTTACTTTCCAAAATATACAATAGACAATGGCCGGTCTTTGTCATACGGAAGAAGTCTTCTGCAGCATTCCGCGACCAAGTTTCTCGCAGTAAAACGGCCGCTTCTTTGAAATAAGTCTATTATGGCTGTGCTTCCAAACGGAAACGTTGACCCTCATCTCAGTTTAGATGACGTCACTATATAGGTCAAGTACCAAAAAGGAAAGAAAAAGGAAGCTAAGTGCGTGGTTAGTCTTCAGGAAATGATCAAGAGTGAAGAAAAACATCCGAAAAATATCAATCTTCAATCTTGGGCTGGTGGAAAACTAATTACGGTTTAATATTGTTGAAATTTGATATTATTATGGAAAGTGGTTAAATTATACATTATTCCTGAGCGCATTTATTGCTTTATGTTCTTTTGCTGATGACGAATTACTTGGTGTTGACTACACATTTATTTTAGACTGCAGAGGACGTTGGTCGGTGCAAAAGTAACTGCGGTTTCAAACGGTAAGTTCAGACTGAGTCGTGAAGCAGCTGATAGAACTCGCAACTTTGTCATAGTATTGGATCAGGAACTGCTAACAAACCTATAGCGGAGTGGTGGCTCAAGATATTCCGTAATAAAGACGCATTTCAACAATGCATAAATCGCAATTGATCTTGAAACAACCTCATCAGACGCCATGAGAAAAGCGATAATCGAAGCCAATTCTCCTAAGATTATACGAGATGTTACAGAAATATTCAAAGTCAATCGTTCTACCATACTCGTCATTGATACAAACTGCAAAAGTTTTCAAAAAAAGTTTCAGCCCGGTTCGAAACCGTAATTTTTTCATCAGCCTAATATTAATGAACCTTGAGAAGAAAGAAAAAGCCTTCGCCTAATCAATCTAAGATGGTTTACGAAATTGAAAACGAGTTATCCTTATTGATTATATTGATGAGAAACCAGACATGAATACTATACTCATTTCTATTGATTAGTATGAATTAGAGCCATGGCAGTAATTAACCGAAAAACAACGTGAAATCAATCAATACTGCATAGAGAGGGCTATGTATTTACTTATCCGTACAAGAAGAGGCAACGATACGACGCAAGTAAGTATGAGTAAATACCTTGAACAAGCCCGAAAATATGACTATTGGCAAGAGGCCAACTCGCTAACGACACGTCGTTAGAGGAGAGGCGCCAGTATGGGTTACGGTAAGGCGCAGAGACAATGCCGTTTAGCAGATTGACGGCCGATAATCCACATTAAATAGACGACTAGCCGTTAACTTTTGAATTCATTAGGAAATATCTAGCGGATTACTGCTAGGGAATTTTGTTTAGAATGTCTCGAGCCAGCAATGGAGACGGTTTCGATGATTCAGATGCTTATCGCTGTGATTAGAAGGTACTGATTATGGATTGTCATAAAATACCGTATTGTTTCAAGGACAAATCTGAGGATAACAGACTCACTGCTGCATCATTCGAAAAAAAAAACCATCAATCAACCGGATATGAAGAAAAAAATCACTATCACTGCACAACGATGCACTCTTGTTGTAGTAAGTGAGCAGTTGCAACGATGAATTGTGTAATGTTGCGGTCAGAACGAGGCAGATAGGGAAAGAGAGATGAAAAACACTAATAAAATAAGTGATGAGTGAAAAATTGAAGAAATTACGATCCAATTTACGAGAAGAAAATGATGTGGAAAAACAAACAAATTCAATAAAGAGGGTATTAAAGACTGAATAAATGTATCGTTTATGTTAATTAGCCAGTTGCTCATAATTTTAGTTCATTCGTCAAAGGAAAAGCAAACGGATGGAGTTTTTCAAGCAGTGCGGAATGCTTTTAATATGAAGTGATTAACATATCTGGCTTCTTAAACGACTCGTGGTGGCCTACCGATGTACTATCTAGTTCTCCTAGCCTTTCAGACAGATCTGATACCAATTCGCTGACGCTTTTCTTCGATTCTGAGAGCTTAAAAACTGGTAAAATCACTGAAAGTGAAACGAAAATACTTTTTGAACGACTGACGGTGAACTTTCATAACTATTTGTTCAGATTTTGTTTTGATGGGTTAAGTGCAAACTGCTCAGTCAAAAAAAAATCATGAAAGAATATAGATACTTAAGTAAAAAAAAAAATAAATCTGCAGGCTCCGTCTTTGCTAGGCCTTTCAGCCAATGACTGACAGCATATTAGTGGCCAATCAACAAGCAGGTACGCGATAACCAATAAGCCAATTCATATCGGTACTTTAATTTTATAGCTGTTATTAAATGACATAGTCATAATTCATATACTGCTTTCGATAATAACCTACCATAGAATTCTAAACGTAATTGAATTCACTTACAAATTAGAACATTTTCAATTTTTTACTGATAGTTCTTCAACTAATTCAAAAGTTATTGAACAATAAAAATATGTCAGAAAAAATTGAATTGGATGCCCGTTAGCTTTCTTTTTGCTCGAAATACAGATCACTTTAGGATTTACTTATGAATTACTTTAGTAAAAGGAGCAGAGAAAGCCGAAGCTATAGGATAAGATTTGAATTAATGAAGTTCTCACCAATCTTAACCCCAAAAAGAATCATAATTGAAAAATTAACCGTTCTTGTTGAAAATGATAAATACGATAACTTCTCTCACGATATTTATAAAGAGATAAAGGAGGAAGGAAGAAGTAATCAATGAACGAGACATGCTTTTTGCTTCGGAGGACCTTTGTTGAGCACGGACGACCATCAACGATCATCCCACCCACCCTCATTGTGACCTGATGTAGGCCCGGGAAAAATAATAATTCTACGGGGTAGGTTCTCGCTCGTTCTGTCAAGCCCGTTATGCCCGATTTGTTTGGAAAAATCACAAAATGTATCGCTTCACGGTCCCAAAATGTCATGCTAAGGACTGCCAAAATTCGAATAAAGTTAAATTACCCGTAAAAAGAAGTAGCATAACTCCTCATTTAATTGTTCATTTCCCCCCCATTGGATACGGCATGCATTTGACTCCATTCGTAGCCTCGTTGAAGTGATGAATACATATTTGGTCTCAATAACGACAATGCGCTCTAGCAGATCATTCTTTTATTCGCCTTCATATGGTTTTTGGCAGACTTGAGGGGGAGAGCTTAATGTGTCCGGAGGGAGACCCCGGACCAGCGCCCATACGGTGTATTGCAGTGTGATTACAACCATTGTCCTAACATCACCTGCCAAGGCAGAAAAACATATAACATAGATGGTAATTATTGAATAACTCCAAGACTTTGTGCTTTTCTTCACTACGAAACCACTCGAAATTCCCACATCAATCATGAGAGAAAGATTCAAGCGAGCGACGAAATGTCTTGGCAACACTCCAACGTCCATCTGCATGCTGTGAAATTATCAACGTTCTTCGGATCCCTGAGATTCCGCCCACATATCGGAAGAATCGTAACGAATAAAGGAAAGAGAGTTTCAATCAATACCGAAATAGAGAGAGATGATATTTCATCATGTAAACAAAGATTTCTCTTCATTCAAATAGTAAATTGTACTTTGAATCAACTCCAAACACAGGGAACTGTACAGTGACTAGTAAAAACGACACACAAAAAAAGAGTATAGGAAAAGATAAAGAAAGTACGTTAAGAAAATGTTGGATCTACGTAGCGATTTTGAATCAATTGAGACTTTGAAAGCTTCTCAAGCAATGGTGGAAAACCGAATGACGTGAAGGAAAACAAGTCATATGTTTTCCGCTTTTGTTAGAACTCTTATTTTATTACATTGTGAACGGAAAAAAGAAACTATATGGATAGTTATCAACCACCTTATCAATCTCCATAAATAATCATTTATTCTAAAAAAGAGTGGTGTCAGAAACTTTCAGTCATTATTCAGTCCCCAATCGAAACGGCATCGGTAGTGCAGGAGTTCCAGCACGCGACCCTGGCTAGGGTGAAATGTGGGTTCGAGTCCCAGCTAACGCAAAAAGTTTGGCGCATCATTCTACATCACTGGGTATATTATAAAATCATTTATTCTGCATGAAAACAATTGGAAGACTTTACATTCCAACTAACTAAGCTCTTCACGCTTAGAGAAGTTGGTGAAATTCTTTTTCCTTACCAATCAGCCTTCTTTTCTTTTTTTTCTAATTTCAAGTAGTAGGTAGGATTTGGTAATGCGATAAGGAGACCGCAATAATGACCTGAAAAATACATACACACAAAAAACAAATGAACAATTCATGTAAAAATAAAAAGAACGAAAATTTGTGCTATGCCTTTGAGCCCCCTTTATTTGACTAAGCTTGTAAAATTCAATTCTATATTGAACATATGAAACTTTTACTGGTTGCAGGTGTATTTTGACGAATCAACAGCTTGTTATTAATCAACGCCTAAGACACTCTCCGATGTTTTTGAATTACCAAATAATGATTCACGTTTTGGTTAAAATCACCACCTCGTCGAGATTTCGATGGTGACTCAATAAAACGCCCTTGTTTCTTCTGTTTCAGAAAAACAGAAACGCTAATAAAGTGTAGAGCTAGGATTATCACGCAGCAGTGTAGGAATACTCTGATGAGATTCATAGTGGATAGCACGTTTTTGTGCCCACTTACAAACGTCATTAGTCGTCGGGATTTTGTAAAAAAAAAAGCAATGACTGATTGGCCGTACTCTCACCGAGATTCGAGAAACAACGGCAATTGTCCCCGCAATATCATCCATTTTCTCGCAAAAGCGCAAAAAAAACCAACTTGTAACTGATCATGGCAAGAAAATGATACTGGGTTTCTCATGAAGCTGTGCTGAATGAGAATCTCGGAAAGTCCAGATGAAGCACACATAACCTATCATCTGAGTCAGATTTCATGAGGAATTTGCTTGTGTTGGTCACATATGGGCACTTTTGAAAACCATGAATATCCACTGGGAATGCTAAATAACATTTCCTCTCATTGGTTGACTATGAAGAAGCATTCAACGTTTAAGAGGAGAACCCTATCCTGTTCAGACTAAGCTGACTGCCACATTTGCTTCACACAATGAAACTTATTCGCTAATCATTCTCTACTTCGAATGGTTGAAAACACGATAGTGCAATATCACATTGGAATAGTGCTGGCCATAACGCCACAATGGTGTACGAAGACACCTGACTGTGACGACAAAAATACAGGTGTTGACGGTGTTCTTCTCCTTTTTGGCGACACTGCCATCCTTTTAAAGATTATCACATAAGGAGAAGTAATGCTCGTCAAGTTCAGTTGAGCAGGAAGATGATAATATAATACAATTAACGAATTAATCGGAAAAATGCTTTATGAGATGAGTACACGTCATCTTTAGTGGATCACAATTCGAAAAGACACATCCCAAGGAAACAGCAGCAGACCAATTATTACATGGTATGATAAGATCAGATGGGCAAGAAGAGAGTGGAGCGAGTTCTGAGATGATAAGACCTCGCGGGAGACTGCCAAAACGATGAGCCGACGTGCTCGTTCAACCGTAGGGCAGCTGCATTCACAGCTGGAATCAGCTTCCAGCTTTTCTAACCATAGCCGGACCCGCATGTGAATATGACCATCAATATAAATAACGGTCGTTGCAATAAAACAGGACTGATGGAACAAGTAGTGAAAGCTGTATGAGATGTGATATGACGCAAGCTATTTACTTCTCAAAGTTTCACTTGTAAAATTCGAAAATTATTATTTTGAAAGATTTGGAATTTGGGTCCTTGTATTAGGCTTCATAGATAGATGAGGAACCATACACATGGATTTCGCGGAGTGTTAAAATTGCGTAACATTTGAAGAATGATTATTATAGTGCAATGGTCAGCAGTTCAAAACATGAAGCAGTTTGCGAGGGACATTTTACAACGTGGAGATAAGAAATTTCGAAAAATGACTCCAAAGTTGAATATCAAAGGCTCAGCCACAAGTTGACAAAGACAGTAAAAGTGGATCTTACGAAGAAATGATAACGAAAAAAAAGTGGAAAACTAGTCACTTTCTATTCCCTGTTGATACCTTATATCAGTAATGGCCTAGTGAGCTGATTGACATGTGTAAGAAAAGTTCGAAGCAGGAAACATTTGCGTGAAAATGAATGGCACTCTATTTTTGCTACTCTAGTTAAAATGCTCAAGAAAATGTAAATATAATTTATGCTATTGGATAATAATCCATATAGAAAAGTCTTCTTCATTTTTGTAAAATCGGCACCAGAATGAAACTTCATCTTCACAGTGATCAATCGATAGCCACAGGGTCTAATGCTTAGTGTTATCATGATGGACAAGGCAATCAAGTATTAAAGGCATATAAAATATATACATGTATGTGAAAAACCTCATTTCATAGAGGACACACATTACAGCAAAGTAAGAACCATTGAAAGCTGAGAACGAGGCCAGTATGATAAGGATCGAAAGCGAGGAAAAGGAAATGGGTGAAAAAGGGAGACCACCTTACAATCATATATCCAAGCATACCCACTGATATACAAAACCTTGAGCCTCAAGCGCGAGTTTGACCCGTGTTTCACCTATAATGGGAGCGTGTGCTACCCACTACAGCACCAAGGCCATCACTCTTCTACCACTCTTTGTGCGTTATAAGTCATCGAAGTTGTCAGCAAACAACCGTCAACGGTCATAGTATAGTAAGCACATATCGGCAATGAACCCAGTTGAGCTGATAGCTATTGAACATCTATATAACATACATACGTTTATATATGCATACATTATATATATATATATATATATTATATATTCCAAGAACAATTTTCTATTTATCACTATCATGACATTATTATGATGATATGACTACATAATAAGAAAGTTCTACAAATTCTTAGCATCCTTGAATCATAGCTACATCATAACACGCTATGATAGTATTAAAATAAAAAGATTTTGTAGATCAGATATGAATGATAAAACTCTCGGCACTGATCAATTCCTGAGGAAGCGCCATATATTCGTCTTCAATTTTTAACTTCGTTTGAGGTGATTGAATGCATATCTGGCCTTTACAATGACTCGCGGTGGCCTCCCGCTGAACCGAGTCAGTGCTGCTTATCCTCCCAGACAAGTCTGAGACCTGTCTGGTACCAGTTTACCGACCCCGGAGGGATATAACACTAAGTGCAGTAGTTGGAGATTCGTGATTCTTGGTTCTATCACACATTAGGTAATCAAACCCTCCTTAACTATGATCTCTTATATCGGTACCGGAATATGTCTGAGAAGAAAAGAGACACGATTGTTACATATCAATAGACTTCCATATTTAATTCTATGCGTCAAGTATGCCTTCTATCACTCGACTACATTTCCCGACACTACTCAGAAAGTCAAACCGGCATCAGAGGTGGACAGCGGTGATGTTATGTCAAAAAAAGCTTCAATAAGGTGAAGATTGACAACTCTGATTTGCTTTTGAATGTGTCCCATATGTGGATACCTATTAGCTTCAAAGATTAGAAAAATTGACTAAAATTCCTATAAGCATAAAGCACTTCCAAGGGAAGTCGTTTAGAACGATGGTCGGTAAACAATAGAAGGCAGAGCCATACTTTTAGACTCATAACTGTCATGAGAGGCCTCAACAGTTATGAGACTCATCTTGGCTAGACAAATTATCGTCTTCAGTTTTTTTTAACGTAACAATTTTAAAGTTTTAGCTTCAACTTCAACTGCGAAACTCCAGATTAAACAGATATTGTATATATAATACATAATATAATATATAATATATAATATATAATATATAATATATATATATAATATATAATATATATAATATATAATATAATATATAATATATAATATAAAAGGATAAAAGGATAGGGCTCTCGGAGTTGATCAATCCCTGAGGGATGCGCCATGCATTCACTTCAATTTTCAACTTCGTTGGAGGTGATTGAATGCATATCTGGCCTTTACAATGACTCGTGGTGGCCTCCCGCTGAACCGAGTCAGTGCTGCTTATCCTCCCAGACAAGTCTGAGACCTGTCTGGTACCAGTTTACCGACCCCGGAGGGATGGATGGCGTGCGCCATGAGCGCGAGATCGAACCATTGACCTCGTGTGGGGCGCAGGGCACCTCTAACCACTGCGCCACATGCGCTCTATGTATATATATATATATATATATATAGTATATATATATATACTTAGTATATTGATTTACTTGATAAATACACATATATGTACATATAAAGTAAATCAAAACTGAAGATTTATTAGAAATGGAAACGTCTTCAACTCTTCTGTAAGATTCGAAAAATTAACGAAGTGTTGGTGCTATACAAGTCGCGCTATAGGAAAAAGAAAAGAAAAAAAGGGGTAACTGGTACACAGATATTACAAGATATCACTCTTTTAAAAACATGGAGATGGTTTCAGAAAACTTCCTGTAAAATGTAGCGAATAAAATAGAGAAAAAGAAGCCATTGGGAAAGTCCTACCAGCCAAATATTGATCTGTTAGCTAATAATTTCATGAGCTTACATTTTCTACATGTGCCTCTCTATTACAAGATTTCAAAGGAATTTTACGATATGAAGATGTTATGCAGTTCAGTAATATCAAATTTGTTGGTGGCCAAGAACAATGGCGAGTAGAAGAAGCGAAGTCAATAGCAGCTATTTGAATTAGGGCCGGAGTGGTTGGCGACAATGTTCGTCTTCAAGTGCTCAACTATATGTACTCACGAGCTTCGCACTACCGCATTTCGTACTTGCTGATTTCATTCGGCCATTCGACGATGGTTTACAACCTCTCTAAATACAACTAAAAATAAATGAGAAGGTTGTTCAGTAGTTCTCGAAAAAACCTTAAATTAATTTTACACGTGAAATTAAACACATCATGAAAGTAAAAGAGATCCCCATCAAGTAGGTGTAATATCATGACACCCTCTATTGATCAATGACACCAGAAATTTACTTCTTATTAGTATAAAAATGGGAGGGGTATCGTAGTGGTTTGTGGCTCTATGTGCCAGAATGCGAGGTGCTAAGTGACGCGTGGTTTCAACTCCCTACTTAACACTCTCTGGCAATCGCTCAACTGAAACCCTAGCAACGCTTTACCTTGGGTACTTCCGGGATTTTGAGAAGATTGTTTCAGCCAGCATTCTACGACATTCATAAAGAAGACAAAGCCCTCAGGCAGGACGAGAAGCGAAGCGTGAAATATTTAAAGGCCCCTATGAACGATGAATTTGGGGATACGAATCAGATGCACGAAATGCTGGGTTCACGCATAACGAATTGTGTTAAAGGCTCGTGTAAAACAATGTCAGAGGAATTAAGTTGGATTTGGAACCAGTTCTTGAAAAACAGAAACACTAAGCTTGTGAGGCATCCTGATAATTGATCACAATATTGAGAGAGTTGAGGTTCTTCGAATTCACAAGTTCAGAAGGATTGGTAAACACAAGACTCATCATCCTTATTGACTTACCTTCTCAATATGGCAAGGACCAAGGTGATCGTAGACGTCGAATTTAAGATGTCCATTGGCAAATCAATCTCTTGGCAGAGGATTTCAAGTTCAGACAAATTTAGAAATTTCTATTCCTAGGCAATAAATAAGAGACAAAAATCGTTCAAAGCCCATCTGCCGCCAAAAAAATCAAATAGAAGGTTTCATGCTAGAAAAAGTGACACCTATCGTAATATTTGATCAGGTGCGAAACTTAATGGTAGTATGTGACACACGATAGGAATTCTTAGAAACTTCACTGGGACCTGATTGATATACGTGGTCTCAAATAGAATATAGATGATGTGGTATTGGTGGAATAAGACACATAAATTGAAGTGAGAATGAACAAGAAGACAAAGTCAGTCAAGATGAGCAAAAACATTACACAAAAATTGGATGCAGTTTAGAGCGATATAAGGTAAACATTGCTATTGATTCATAGTTTGTGTAAGAATTTGACTTGTACACAAATATCTCGTCATAGGAAATAAAATAAGGCGATTGAACAACATCCAATAAAAGAGATGTTAATTACAAATTTTGGATATAGCATTCCATTAGGTGTACAGATATACCCTGCGTTTTTTTTCCGTAACAATAGTGAAAACAATGACATGCAATTTTTTTGCTTGAGAGTGAGTTTAAAACGCTATTTAATATTATGTTTTCCATATGCAGAATATTTTATATGATGGTTTTCATAGGACTTTGCAGATGACGACTTTAGTACGCGAGAAACGCCATTTGCGGGAACATTGCTTTTCTGATTTAGTCATCAAAAGTAATTGAAATTAAATGCTTTGCTAATGAAGCGGCGTACAAGATTGATGGAGCTTGGAGCGAGCTCCATCTTGAAGCGGGTACAAGCAAGGTGTATACTAAAAATGTTTGCAAGAAAGTGAACAATCTGAACAATACCGAGGTCATGCAATTTCACTGCAAAAAAATTGAAAAATCAAAGCAGCTCAAACTTTGCAATTTTACTGCATAATAATGATTGACTTCATGCTGCAATTGCCGATTGAAAACGTCATGAAAAAGCTGAGGTGAGAAGTTTTAAGAGGTTTAACTTCACCTACCTTACTCTTTCGACATTTTAATGTCAAATCATCACTTTAAATTACCAAAATCAAATACAAATCAAAAAGATTTGAAAAAATGGCGTTCTCAAGTACAAAATTGTTGCCTTCATAGTCCTATAAAAACCATGATATGATTTAATTGAATACAAAAGTATATAAATAAGTAGCGTTTTTGACACACTTCTGAACACAAACATCTTCATTTATACTACTATCGCAGCAAAAAAAAAAAATAAACGGCGGAGTCATATTTGTATATCTGATGAAGAAAGAAAACTGTAAAAACCAACTTATTATACAAACGAAGCTGAAAACTGATTCGAAATGATGATCTCTGTGTGTCAAAACATTTATTAAGTAAACATCACGTTCGAATCACAGAATTTATTTATATTGACTTAATTGTGTTCAGTTTTTTTGACACAGTGTAATGACCGTTCGCTTCACATAGATTCTACCGCTCAAACATGCCAAAATCAAGAATCTCTTAAAGACAATATGAGGCTCGAAGAAAAGAGGAAACTGTGGAATGTCTGAAAATCAGGGCAGAATCTGAAGCTTTTCTCACTGTAGAGGAGAAAAATACAAACGAAACTGAGTTGTTAGAAGAAAAGAACGTTCGAAACCAAACTCTTATGAATCAGTACGATCAATATACTGAAAATAGCTTGGAATTTCATCTTTCAACAGCTATTAGATGAGTAGCTTTCCAGGCCACAATGATTTCATCTCAGATAGCCTGATTGCGTGGAGCGAATCGGTGACTGAATGAGCATTAGAGGTACAACTTTCCTGCCTTATGGATAACGATGTTGACAAGCAACCTAGAAATTCTTCCTTCTTAGTTACCGAGTTGTTTTCCAGTCCGTGCGAAATGGCTAGAATGGATGGCCTGGTTGCGTAGATCGCATCTGTGACCGAGTGAAGGCAAGAGGTAATAATTCGGTAACTTTATTGCCCTTAACGACCACTTACTCCGAACAACTTCAAAGTTTTGAAGGATTTGAAGTGCTTTCAACGTGTGCCTAAACTACGAAATAAGACTATCTTGTCTAAATTATGTTTTTTGCTGTCTCCATAAGTTTTCATTTCGTTGTCGAATCCAAGTGAAA
This sequence comes from Parelaphostrongylus tenuis, assembly GCA_019055375.1. NCBI lineage: Eukaryota > Metazoa > Nematoda > Chromadorea > Rhabditida > Metastrongylidae > Parelaphostrongylus > Parelaphostrongylus tenuis. The sequence goes on from JAHQIW010001546.1 coordinate 29,327, forward strand.
TCGTAACCAGTATGTTCACAAAGTGATTAAGCGTCAATCATACATAAAAAATATTCATGAAAAAATCGCTGTTCAGAAAAAAGTGAGCATTCGTTCGTAGAGGGAGCTTTTTTGGAACAAAATTTACCTCGACATAACTCATACACAATGTAATGTCAAGTCATAGTAATGTCACCAACTGAGCCGATCATTGAGGTTTCATCGGCGATTTATGGATGAAAGTCCGATAACGAGTCACATACTGGTTAGGGGACAAATCCTATTCATTCAAATCGTACGGTTAGATCAAAGGCAAAGTTGGTTTGAGATCTGGTTAGGCTCCTGCAAAGCTGTCATTGCATCAATGCACCAGAAGAATAGACACCAGCCACCATTAATCATCATCGAAACTGTCAGATGGAGTCAGATCGGAATTGTGATCACAAAAACTAGGTATTATTAATAAATTACGTATACTAGAGAGAAAACCACTTGATATTTGGAATTTCTTGCAAAAATGTCTCATCCTCGGCCTTTTTGAATAACCATCGATTTGTTCGAGGTACAAAACGTATAAGATGATCGTATATTTTTATTAAATCTTGTTCTAAATCCACCAATTCTCCCATCCCTCTGAGTTCGCAAAATTGGTATCCGTGTTGTCTGAGATGAGTTAATTGATCCATTTAGAACCGCTCTGGCAGGACTACTTCAGAGATACAAAAAAAAAATTAGTCGACCAGCATTTAATAATACTCGATGAAGACGAGAAAATTCCCAAGCAGCAGCCAGTGTCACACGCAAAGAAAAGTTTGGAATTTCTATGTATGACAGGAGAGAGGAAACGAATATGCAAAGTGGTGGGATTTCCACGTCTGATAGTGGGTAATTTGGTAGCTAACAACGCTGAAGATTTTCGGACTAAAATATCACAAAAGTGAGGAACCCTTCTAAATTCCTTCAAAATCCTAACCACAACGACTCTAAACTTCGCATCAAACAAAAAGGAATATGCAGCTTCTTTCTAAGCTGTGACAAGAGCGCATACAATCAGTACTAATTATAACAGTATCAATAAGAAATTCCACAGGTTTTGAAAGATTGGGAACATTACAATCACAGCTTGGTCGGCTGGAGCAATAATTTAGTTTTGATTTAGTATTTAGCAGCCAATTTCATCGAGGGAGCCGTGGCCGAGTGGTAGCACGGCGCGTATGGAGCCGAGCACCAACCCCCACTTCTCTCCGGCAGTCAAAAACAATGTCCCATGAAACGCCACAGCAAGGCTATTCTCGAGATTGCAAGGAGACTCGCTCAACCAGTATTCTACGCCGTTCAAGAAGAAGACAAAAACGCATTGAATGTTAGAAAGCACTGAGGTTCGCACAGTGAAAAAAGGCATTGTGATTGACGGATCAAATAAAGTGCTGAAAAAAATTCCAACGAGGCAGAGTAATTTCTGAATCGCCATTCGTTTCTCCGAATCAAAGAATGGAAAAGTGCTTATTAAGGGCTTACGTGCCTCAAAATAACGACCCATGAATCTATGGAATTCACACGGTTATCATTTTGTTGAGCCATGGTAAAACCTTGAACCCGTCCATCATCATGCTAGACGATTATAAGATTAGAATAGAACGCAAGCGAGGTGCAAATAGTGCATGATATGTGTGGGTAGACGAATTAGCATCTAAAGATATAAATATGATAAGATACGATATTTTTGAACAGAGAGATTTCGGGAGTCAGAAACTGGATAGTTTTTATTGCAGGCAGATAGATCTGAACGTAATAAAATGATATAATCCGTTTACCACTACCCTTTACGACATCTGAAAGAGGATCATCCTAACGTGATGATTGTTGGCAAGTAGAGCGTAGCAGTTATGTTTCACAAGTTGCTTTGAAGATTGCTTGAAATTAGAGCAGTTTCAAAGTATTCACCATATGTCGTTTTTTATTAATCATTCCACACCATTGGCGAAAATGCTACTAATTGACATAATTCTCAAAACAGGTTCTGAAGGAAAAAAAGATGACGAAAAAAGGCAAAATAGTTGGTATGAGTGTTTCAAGTGAAAATGCTCTTGAACATTTCCGAGCAAAACAATTACACGTTTCTCGTCAAAATACTTACTTTCACGTAGTGAAAGACCACATGCTTGTAAAATAGAGAAAAATATTCTGAGGTAGTCCAGGAATAGAATCTCCAAATGAGTTTACTCATATCATAAACTGACGAAAAAATAAGTGGGTCAAAAATTTTGCGATAAGATGATAACTCGATAGCAAATATTTGTAGAATTCGAGAAAAATATACAAGATACCAAATCATAATGCTTGTCCTCCGATATACTGCCTAAGAATAAACTGGAAGCGTCAACAAACCTTGTTCTTCCGTTTCTCATTCTTTAAGATAACCTAGTATACGGATATTAGAAAAATCCCCATTTAGGTCAGATATATTTTTTCCTGGTAAATTGTTCATCTTTTTGGAGTTGACATTAGGTTCAACTGTTGAAAGCGACGGACATCAGATTTCTTCATTTGCACTTCTCATTCACTCGGGCTGCAGACTTTCAATAAATTAAGTCCTTGTTCAATACACATTCACCGTTCACTGAAGGACATGTATGCATGAATGCATGAATATGATTATCCACATATGGAAAGAATAAATTAATCCAGCGTGGCAGAGACGAATCGCTCCCTCCCCAGATCCATCAAGACCTCAACGCGTATGAACAGAAGCAGACGATGTGACAGCAGGCCCTCGCTTAGTAATCCTCCATTCGTCACGTGGATGTGCAACGTAGCCTCATGACTAATCCATTTGAGATCCCCATATAAGAGATTTACGATGATCTACAGATATACCACTTAATTCTTACCCTGTAAGTACCAGATTTACTGCCTACTTGTGGCAACAAGATGTTCTTGGATGTGGAATTGTGATGCACAAGAAGGCTATAAACCTTATCACACCTTACGCTAGCGTCATCGAGTTCGAAAGATTCAATATTACTACATTTAAATCCACTAAGAAGACAGCATAGCCGAAAAGAAGCAGGAGTAAATAGACTACTACATACATACTCTTTATTCCTACTTTTTTGACTATGCTCTTCTTTTGATATGGTCACTGGAAGTGGGGTGCTTTGTGATCGTGAATCTCGAACGGTCAAATGAGCAGCTTTGATCCATAACACGGAAATTATCATAATCTGAGGATTTTGACGTGATTAATACACTTATGGTAGAATAAACGACTCCCGAAATGAAAACACAATTCAAGTGGATCATACAAGACACACGATACTTACACTTTGATCTAATGATCATAACTCTTTAACACGTTAATTATTCGGCAAGGAGTGAAAAAGTGAATAATTAAACTGCCCCTTTGAACAGCGACAATTTCAAAAATTCCACACAGAGTATCTCAAGGACATTGTTACCCGACACACAGCGACGTATGTAGCGCACTGAACAATTTATCGCTTACTCCATCAAAAACAACCATCTTCACAAGGTTATGAGGATCCAACGGGAAGAAGTTATGTGGCTCACAATCGAATCTAGTGTAATTTTGTTCCTAAACAACGACTTCAGTTTGTTCATATTCTGAATTTATTCTTCCCTTCTCACCACTGTTCACCGCATCGTTTAGGGCAGGTTTCCTTGATGTCGAGTAGCCAACCAAGACCTGACTGTGAGCAACCAGCAGCAGTGCTCAGCAAGGATCCAAATATCAAGAGAGTCTTCAAACCAGAAAATACATCCAGAAGATTAGAGAGGACTAAAATAAATCTGACCGTAGTACTTGTGCGCACCAGATAAACTGACGATCTTGTGGAAAAGGTGCTGAATTCTTCATAACTCCGAAGTATCGGAGCTAAACAGGCAGATGTTATGTGGACACTATATACTTTTCGCTTGAACTACTAGATTATTAACGTAATAATTCAAAAGACCTACTTTTTATAAATCTTGGCATCAATATCAATGTATGTATATCGCAAAGACGTATCTCAATTAGCCGTTGCGAGGTTGGTAGTGGTAGTTGTAGTGGTAGTAGTAATGGCACTAATAGCAGCAGCAGCAGTCCGATGGTTGACACTGCGGCAACTCGTCTTCTTCATGGATGACGTTATATTAGGCAATTTGATTCGAAGGATCTTTATATAGCGCCTAGGTCAGGGGAAAGGTTCACCGGAAGAAAAGGCGCGAGAGCACCGTGGGATAGTGATACATTCGTTCTTCCGGTTCATTTTTGAATGTCTAGCGTTTATACAAAACCATCCAAGAGTTTTTGCCCGTTGATGGTTTTGATTTCTGCGCGAGGATCGTTACACTAACTGTAAAGTCTTTAGCGTTGTGTTTTTGTTTCCTATGTGCACCTAGAGGTGTATTTTCTTGAATTTTGAATTTCCCATGTAGATATTCTTTCACGGGGCCAAAAAGTGGTCCACCCGTTTTGTCCATTAATTTATCCCTGCTTTTACATATTTAAGGCTTTTACATATTTTAAATATACTGAGCCCGAACTCAGACAATCTCCCCTATCTCTGTCAGAGCAGATTCTACAGCTACTGAATTGCACAATCGATCGTAAAGGCAATTGCGGACCAGCTGACTGCATAGGTGGGAAGTAGGAGTTCGATAACTAACACGGAAAATTCCAAGCAGTTTTTAAGCACTTCTCAGCAGTGCTAGTAATTTTGGCTGATGTAGATGGCAGCTTGGAAGGGACCTCATTGAGAGGCAAAATATTGTTTTTGGGTCTAATTCTACGTTTTAGACTTACCCGAGTCTGATGCGTCGTAGCCACTTGAAATGGTATTTTTCGTGCCAAGTTTAGCGATTCGTTCCTCTCCTCATTTCTTGTGCACACATTCTTAGCAATTCGGTACATGTTTTGATAAGCGTTTTTTTCATGTGTGAAGGACGGGAGAAGAAAACTGGACTAATAATTTTCTATATAAAGGATCCTCCGAGCTTTCAAATAATCCAATCAACGTACGTCCAGGCTATGAAGAAGGCAAGTCGCCGTAACGTCAGTCAACGAACTGTTACTGCTTTTCTGGTACTACTACTACTACCAATGTCAACCTCGAGTCGGCTAATCGAGAATCTTTCATAATCCATGTACATTATCGTAATTATGGGTATTCCAAATCATATCTTTGCATAATAAGGCATATTTACCTCCAGTGCTATTCGGTTCTTCATCCGTTTGAGAGTACATCTTGGCAAGTCATTTTTAGCCTTTTATGAAGGCTAATATGGCACCTCTAGCGCTAGACGTACGTTTCGGCTTTTTCATGTCAACCCTCATCAATAGCACTCACCTGTTGGTCCAGCCGAGCCCCTACTTATACGTGTAGTACAGATTATTCAGACCCGATTCTGTTACTTGTAGGGGCTTGGTTGAACCGAAAGGCACATACTACTGATGAGACTTGGTCTAAAAAAGCCGAAAAGTATGTCTAGCACTAGAGGTGCCATATCAGACCTCATGGAAGGTCTAAAATATGCATCTAAAGGTTATACGTCTCAAGCGAGGTCTTGAAAAACAGTCGAATAAGAAGGTCTATAGAGGTACTCTTAGAGGGATGCTCTAATTTAGCACGCTGTTTCAAGAGAAGCATATAGTCAAGACAACAGGAGCTAGTAGGGAAAAGACATATATTGATACAGTGCGATATTGCTTCGCCACTGAGTACTTTGAACATTACTGTCATCAGAGGATGCGCGTAATTCAGTGGTTGTGAAACCATTCAATATACACTGGTCGTCGGTTTGATCCGTCGCTAAGCGTCAAGCAAGCCAGTCCTACATCCATCCGAGGTCGGCAGATTATCACCCAAACTTATCTGGGGAAGTAGAAGCACTGACTTTATGACTTACTAAACTCTTGTATGACATTGTATAGGCCAAATATGCATTCATTTACCTATACAGTGCCATGTTTGGAGTTGGATGCATAAGGGATTCGCTGGGGATTGAGCTACATGGCAAACTTTGATGCTTGCTAATTTCTACGAAATAAACTGATAACGTTGTTTTGCACCAATAATTTGAAAAGGGCACTGCGAAATGCAAAGCACTCGTCAGCATATCATATGTAGTTCGTCGTCAGTAGTTTAGCCAAGTTACCAAACAATCAAGCGTTGTAAGATTATCGTGTCCGGACAACTAACGAAAAGAGTTGTCAGCAAGAGATAGAGTATACGCATCTTTTTCATCTACGTGCCTTTACATATCACTGCACTTAGCATTTTAAACTAGAATTCTAGCAAAAAATTCATCGTCGGGTGATGGATATTCCTGAGGCGGTTGTCAGTTTGATCAAGTTATAAATGAAAAACAAGTGTTGAAAACAGGCACTTAGAGAGGCATATTCGTAACAATCTTGTTTATACTATATTCCCAGATTGCAAGATCGAGAAACACTTCCAGTGACACCGAAGCTGTGAAAAAAATCTGAGCTATACAAACAATGAAGATCTGACCTACATGATTTGTGCATTTTAAATACAAATAAAGCTTTCCAAATTGATCAGTTCCTCAGAGATACGTAGTTCATTTGAGTTTACTCATGAAATCGTTGAGGTGACTGGATGATTGGGGAGCTTTGGCCGAGTGGATATGATGCTCGTCGGGACTCACGTGAAGCCGAGCTCCACCCCTCAACTCTCTACGGCAGTCAACAACAATACCTCATGGAACGCCACAGCCACGCTATCCTCGAGATTGCAAGGACAGCCAGTGTTCTACGGCGTTCAAGAAGAAGACGAATAAACGATAGAATACTAGAAGTACTGGGATTCGCACAGTGAAAAACAAACACTCAATAAAGTGCCAAACGTCAGAAGATTTAATGTTTATAGGATTAAGAATGACTTGGGAAAACCGACCGATTTGACAACTCAGCGTTTTTATTCTACAGAGTAGGATGGCATTACTGTGTGCCTCGAAGGAAACTCTGAACATTTGCATGTCTTACTATTAAGCTGGTGCAAAAGTAATGGGGTTTATGAATTATCGAAGTGCACCGTTTGATGTTGGAATAGCCCTTAGATAAATGCTGTTATGTTCTAAATTACTAGAATGCGCATTTCTCGCTTAACGTTTTATTGCTAATGACGCTTTACTCACTGCTTATTTTATACTTATTTTTGATTAGCACAGGGCGATGATTGCTGCAAAAGTGATTGTGACTCTAGACCGTGAGCACGAAATGGATCGTAAAGCAGCAGATGTGCGACTTGCAATACAACCTGCGATCAACAACGCATTTGGCCTAATTGAGTTAAATGCTAACGAACATACAGCGGTGGTTTGAGAAAATTCGTAAAGGAGACGAAAACTTTCAAAGTGAGAAACCTAGTGGCCGGCTACAGGAAGTTGACAATGATCAATTGAAAGCAATGGTCGGAGCTGATTCTCTTAAGATTACATGAGACGTTGCAGAAAAACTTGACGTTGATCATTTTACACTCTTTCGCTATTTGAAAAGGTGGGAGGGTAAAAAAGGTTTGTGCTAAAGTAAGTGCGGCTTCGTTACAGCTAACGATAGCTACACGTCACACAACGAACGCTTCAAAAGTCTTACGATTTAGGTTACGGAGTTTCACCTCATCTTTCATATTCACGAAACCTTGCACACACCGATTACTGCTTCTCTGAGATCTCAACAATCTCGTGTATAAAAGGCTCTCACAACCAACAAGACGCAGAAAATCTTTTCCAAGAGTTCGTCGAATCCCGAGGCACCGATTTTGATGCCCGAGACTAGTTATAATGATCTTAAGATCTGAAATCGCCATTACTCTCCGCCATTTATTTGATGTCGAAAACACACGTCTTTCATGAGCATATATCAATTGTGAAAACAGTCTGTAGATGCAAAAAAGGGTCGTAGTAAGTAAAACTTTGGTGGAAAAAAAGTGCAAAAAGATTTATAAGTAAGAAAAAAGGAAAGAAGAAGAAATTTGAGAACAGGGAGAAGTGCAGTGAAGCGCCAGCCACACCTAATTTATAGACCCGGATGATTGTCGCCCTAAAGATGATATAGCCCACTGTATGTCTTGTTCTATTCAAGCGGTGACAATGTGAATGATCAAGCGTTAACCACACGAAACTCGTCACTATCATCGTTAATTGTTCCTGAAGATACTTGGGATAAATAATCTCCCACAACGAACTTAGAATTTATGACTGCGCGGAAAAAGGGCAAATAGTTGATTCAGGCAAAAGGATTATCGTAAATCTACAATGTCGGCACTATACGGAATGTGTTGCGAATGTCGTGCATTAGCGACTAACGAACGGGTAGTCACATTAAGTCGCTTACTCTTCTTATCGAGGGTTTCTCTGTTTCATCGTAGAACCACGTGCTGTAAGAGCTCTGATAACGTCGGAAATGACCTGAATATTGCAGATTCAAAATATTATTATAATAGTATGAATAAAAATAACTAAATGTCGTAATCACAGAGCATGTCAATTTTCAAAGAGTAACAGTTGAATGGATACACCTAAGAAAACCCTAAGTTCTGTCGTCATTACTCTACAGATCTTCAGCTGAAATAGGCGAACTGAAAACATGCAGAGTGAAGAGAGGTAGAGGAAGCGCAGTGGATAGACGCGCTTATGTAAAGTCGGTATTTCGACACTGGGCCGGTCAAGTACGCTTGATATCACTGTGGACTCAGGCTATTGTCACTAGATTTGTCTTGGAGAACTCCTCCTAAAATGGAACCTGTTTTGCAGTCAGAACCAAATTCCTCATGATGCTTCAATAGTTTAATGGCACTCATCCATTCTATAAAAAATATCTAAGGATGTAGAAATAAGTAAAAGGGGAAAAGGGCTGCGATATAAGCAATGTAGCTCATGGTTCTACAGCTGAGTATTGAAACTATTCAAAACATTAGTATTCTCCTTAATTCTAGTATTTTTACTGCTTTTTTCGCAGTATTATGATGTTACATATATTTCTAGGAGAGTCGGGATTGAGTGGTAGGGCAAATGTGCCTCGGTGATGTAGTGGTAGAGCACGCGTCCCCGGATGATAAAACGCGAGTTCGATTCCCGGCTAAGGCCGTGTTTTTGCTCATCACTCAATTTTCTAAGGAATAAATGTAGCTTTAGCATTCTCTCATTCTGGAACATTTTGCATCGAAAAAAAGTGACTGGAATCATAGTTTCACTCTGAATAGTATGAAGTACCCAAGAAATTCTGAATTTCTTCACAGATGCTTCGATAGAACTTTGTATATACTTTGTATATAATAAATATTTTATTCTTTTAGATTTCAGCGAAAATAGTTTTACATGTTGGATTCAAAGGATTGAAGAGTGAAGCTAACGTGAATAAGAGAACAAATGTAATTGATTTCATTCATTCGATATGTCAAACAGCATCACGAATCATGGCCATTTGAGACGGACACCGTCTGGCACAAAACACATAAGATGGAGGGGTCATACCGAGAATTGCGCCATACTGTCAAATGTCGTTTGTACATCCACTAAAGAATTAAGAGAACGTTGCAGCGTTTGAATGCCTGTCAATTCACTCCGAAAACTGGAAAAAAAGACTACTTTCGCAGTGAAATCAGCGTAGAAATGGAGTAAATGTAAGCACGAGTAAGGAGATTGTAAAAATGTTTAGCCTAGCGTGTAGGCTTCTAGTTGTAAACAATGATAAAACCGGTAGGGAAGAGACTTTAGAGGTCACATGAGACCATATTTACTCAATAAAAAAATCAAATTGCTTAGTAACTAGCTTTAATGAAATGTCAGATTTCATTAAGATTGATCAATATTAATAGCTCAAATGTCTATCTAAGCTTATATCAGCATCACAGAGCTTTTAATTCTTTAGATATTGGTAAAATGTATACGAAAAACAATTCCACTGGTTTGAATCGTATGTTGGTGGGTGAGATTCAAAGTGTCAAGCTGCGACATTTCGCAAATTGCTTCCTCCAGAAGACAGAAATCTCAACTCAAAAAAGAGTCTCAAATTACGATTCTGAAACTTAGCTAGGAGAATTGTCGCGCTATTAACAACCTATTCAAAATGTCTCTCGTCGATTTACAAATGTTGACGAGTGTAGGTAAGCTATAGCTTGGAAAAGCTTAGTACTGTATTTATTTGAGTACCCTAATGAAAACATCTTGTATGATGAACATGACAGTACATAAATGGAGATTATGCTCGACTAAGGACGATTTTTAGTGGTGATGAAGCATTCAAGTATAAAAAGTAGTACACATTATAGTTCATAAGCACATAATTCATCATATTTGGTGTTAACTGGACACCATAGCGCTGATTTTTTTGTGTCATTAACGATGACAGCTGCACTAAGATCGATTCGAAACCCATTGATGGAGTTCGAACACCCTTACATGGAAATTGGTTTCAAGGTTAGAGAATTGTTTTTACAGAGAGAATAAAAGCACATTTGGTTGTCAACTCGCATTTTCTCAATCATTTACGCGGAATTCATCTCACCACTAAAAAGTTAGGAATTTTTGCAATCTATAAGAAATGATAGACATGGAGATTGAAAAATAACTCGACCGATTCTAGAAATAACTTTCCACTGGAGGTCTCAATGTCACTGTTTTCAAAAATTTCTGACTTATTAGACGCAGTCGAATCTGAAAGAAGTAAAAACTCTACACCGGTTTTCCAACTCAGCATACGTAAATCTCAAAGACGAGAGACCAATCCATTGAGAGGGAACCGAATGGAAACTATGCTGGGGTGTGCACTACCAGTGAAGGCGCTCCGTCCAAAAAGTATCAAGTATTTTCAAAGGCATCTTCGTTGCATATGACGCCTTTATCAACCGTTCAAGATAAATACGGATAAAAGGCGCCACGTCTCGCGTGATAGTGACTCAATCGCCCTTCCAGTTATTTTTTGAATATTTAGCGCTTATCAAAAACGTTCTAAGAGTTTTGCTCGCCGATGTTTCTGAATCGTGCCTCAGGGTCGTGGCAGTCTCTTCAAAATATTTAGAGTTGTGACTCTGCGCCTCATTTGTACCTAGAGGAGAACTCTCGAGATTTAAATCTTGCGGACACAAAGTTGTCTACTCGTTTCACCAGTGTGTCCGCATGTCTTTCTCATACAGATAAAAGAAAGGAATCCCACCAGCCTCTGAGAAGTAAAGAAGTTGCCGAAACGTCAGCCATCAAACGCTACTGCTACTGCTACTATCAATACTGTTATCAACCTGAAGTACACAAATATCTATCTTCAAAAATCACATGCAAACGTTAGAGCTCCCGACGTTGATCAATCCCCATGGGATGCGCCATGCATTCGACTTCAATTTTTAGTTCGCTTGAGATGACTGAATCATTTCCTGCATTTACAATGACTCACGGTAGCTTACCAATCTAGCAAGTCATTGCTGCTATCCCCCAGACAAGTCTGGAAGCAATTAACTGACCCAGGAGGAATGTAAGGCTTGAAGCCACGAGGCGACATTGGATTAAGAGTTTTCTAGTTATTTGTTTGAGCGAAATTAGGAAAATTGACAATGAAAAGGAGTGAAGCGTTTTGGATTCTAAAAGTAGGAATCTGAAGAGCTTTCTGCTATGTTGTGATTTTTATAATGAAGAATTAAGGGAATCTCAGAAAATTGATGACTTGCGCTAAAGATCATGGAAAGTTGGTCTTTTGAATTAAAATCTAACAATTCGTTAAAAAAACCAAGGTGACACATTTCTACTACCTTTCTAGATGACCTGAGCCATTCCACATTGTCTCAATCGTCACGTGTATGAAGTGGTAACTCGTAGAAAGAAATCTATAAGGAAAAACCAAGTTAGTGCTTATAATTCTACCTTAACTTTTGAAAACTGACTCTTGTTAGACCTTGATAGCAACAGTCAATTTTCTTCGTGATGATTTAGCTAGCACAAGGTTATAAAATAGTTAATCCGGCTAGCGCTTCGTCGTCTTCATCTTCTTCAGAGACGATGATTCGAGTCGATTGTTTGGAGTCGCTCGTCCTCGTTGTAGAATCCAATTTGGCTACCGTATGAGGCAACGTCACTCGTTGATGTCCTTCCATATAGCACGGCTGATTTCTTATAGTGATTGTCGACTGGTAAAACTTTCTTTTCATGTCGACAATTCATCTTTTAGGAGTTGGCATCAAACAGCTAGGGAATTGGAACACAGTAGCACACTGATGACCGAGTCTCATAAAGTCTTGGCTCGAATAGCCAGTATTTTTATTTATGACATGCTAGACAACGCTACCTTATGTGCTTTAGAAATTCCATTCTTTTTCAATTAATAAAGAAATCACATACATGTGAAGTGATACAACCGACCTGTCCTTTTTTATTACTGTTTGTCCTTTGAAATGAAACGATTTACGCAAAAATTTATGATTTTTCTCGCCGAAAACCGGATATCGTGCAATCATGTATTCTTACACTTCCCTTCCTTTCTTTAAAAAAGAATTTAAATCTAAGTGTCATAATTCAAACGCGATTGAAAATCAATTTATATTGAGTTGAACTATAGAACTGATAAGATAAAACAGCTTCTGGACACTTTGCGAGTGCTGAAAGTGGTGATTCAAAATTCCGATAGTACAGCGTCGATAGAAATAAAACAGATCATTTAAACGCAACCAATATTTTTGAGAAGCTGGTGCTCTTAGGGAAAATGGACAGCACAAATCATATTGAATGAAGACGAACTATTCAATTACGACGGATGGATGACACGGACAAATCTCATCGCGTGTGCCGATGATCTGGGATGACAGAAACGCGATACCTATCTATAAGAGACCTTCGTGTCACTTACAATCACCAATCAAGCGGCAAACTCAACAATTACGGTATGCGTCAGTACTACCATCGGCTATCACTTATCCATACATCGATAGTTGGATATGATCAGCACTAAGGCACTGAAAACGTTTATATTTGATAAAGCCAACAAGTTTGGTTATATCACCCTCGTCTTTGGCGTTTGGATTCTGAACTCATGGTAAACACTTCAGCTCGACGATTTTGACTGGGCAATTCACTTGGAGGTCAAGTCAGTGGCAGTCGACTTGTGACACTTCTTGGTATTTCATTGATTCGTCTTCACAGTTTTTTACTCCCAGTATTTCTATCACTAAATTTGCTTTTTTGCCTTGTTCCTGAACATCGTAGAATACTGATTGAGTACGTATCCTTTCAATCTCGAGGATAGCCGTGGTCGTCTTCAGAAATCATAATAACTGACGACTTAAAAAACAATAAAGAATGCAAACACAACTATCAAAGATCTATTCACGTAGATACATTATTCATACTTCACAAGTGAACACTTGAGAGCCACATGACGAAAACCCTTATACGATCATAATGCAAAAAATAGGTATTGATTTTCAAAACAACCAATGGTGATAACATCAAACCGACTTATCAGTTATTAGTTTGATAATGCACGTAACACTATAAGTAATCAGATGACTCATCCCAAATTACTTTCACAAATCAAACAACAGTGCATACTGGTGGACAGGAAATGCTCACAAAAGGAAGAAGTGAACCCTTCTCTTCATAACGAAGATTGTAGCACACGTATGAGAACAATTAGCACATACTGATAACGAGGATTACAAATTGGTGGAGACCAAGAGAAATCATGTTTACATTATTGCTTTAGTATCATTTGAGGTAAGAGTATTGCTATTCAAAATAAGGAAAGAGTGGGAAAAGAACCTGAATCAACGATACACGACACCAAATTAGATGAAGGAAACGCAGAACAGAGACCACTATAGTGATATGAAATGATAACCACCTTATGGCGTTACGTCGCACAATCTGGTATGGTCGTTCCGTAGTTTTTCTGAATAGTTCAAACTCTCGATGCTAAGCCATTCAACACCACCCCATTGACGTTGAATAAGTATGAAAATCGAACACGACACCACGGAAAACGAAAACATGTACGGTACCTGAAAATAAAACAACTTATCTATGTGAAGAATGATGCCCAGTTTGACTCAGAAAATCTATGTCATTGGGCCCAACGCACATGGTGCTGGCGCTAATACAATTGTCATTCTGTTAAAATTTAGAAAATTCATAGTTATCCTCCTCTACACAGTTTAAGTAGATCAAGTGAGAAGCTTGTGGTATGGTTAGAGCGCCGCACAATAAAAATAGAAATGTATCTTTGGTAACACTTCACACATGGAACAACAGAAACATTAGAACCACGATGAACGAGACAAAGCCACGTTTCCAGAATTTTTCTCTATAACCACTCGAATAGCCTAAGAGAATTTCTTCGATAAGAACTTACAATGCGTACTGATTTCTGATCCAACTCTTTTATGTCAGAATTTTGAAGCGATCCATAATCTACTGATATTTAGAGTCTAAAATCTTATTGGAGCTGTAGAGAAGTGAGTCACAAGCGCACAGGCCATTTACAAAAAAGGCCTTTGAGTTTATGCAACAAAAAAAGTCAGATGGGCTTGGCCATGGGCAATTCCCTAACTTACTGCTATGTGTTCAGCTCCGATCACGGCATAGCAGAGTTGACTTGAATGTACATTCTTCCCACGTTGGTCAAACAATCTAATAACGTAATATTTTCTATCGAAGGGATGGAGCGTGGTTAGCGCAAGGTATGAAATCAAACGGACAACAAAATGTTTGCAAGACGCCTCGAACTACTACACTACATAGGCGTCGACTGAATCATATTGAGAAATGGAAAATCACAATATTTCAAATCTGTTTTGACAAGATCCGTGAACAAGTAAAGAAAATTGAAAACTATTCACTGCAAAGAAGCCGTAGAGCCAGAAAGCTGTTATCGCACACCAAAAGAAAATGATAAGCACTTCTCCAGCAAAAGCGGTGCTGCTCATCTGAAATAAAACTCCTTGTCATATGACTGATTTTTGTGGTAAAAAAAACTGTTAGAACTAATCTAGCAATATGCTTACAGATGCCTGATAATCATTTCTTGTGCCATGAATGTGGTCTACTACAGGGCAACTTATAGAGACCGATACACGTGTTTGGCCTAGACAACCTCGTCAGTAACGCGGTACCCTTCGTCTTACTTAGCCAATCCTCTCGGGGAACCGCGACACCCATATAGAGCTGGCGCTGGCGAACTGTTTCACGTGCCATTGAGTTAAAATATCACTGAATGAACAGTGTTCTACAGTGGATTACTCTTGGCTGATATCGTTACATTATATCGTACCCTTCGTTTCGAGTGTTATCTTGAAACCACGCTCAAAATTCAATATGCCTGCCAACCAAGAGCAATCGAATGCGAAACACTACCCATCCAGTGATATTTTCGCTTTATGTAACGTGTAAAAAGTCCGCCTGCGTCAACTCTATATGAGGTATTGGGTTCCCCCGAAAGGATGGCAAAATGACGACGAAGAGTTCTGCCCGACTGACGAGGCTGTCAAGGCCGAAACACGTGTAGCGGGCTCTATAAGTTGCCCTATGAAAGACCACATGCAAGGCTCAAAAAATGACTATCAGCCATATCAAAATTTCAGCGTGATCCTGAAAGCACACTTGAAACGAAAGATATGCTTACAGCAACTCAGCATGTCAAGACTTTACGAGAGGACTGACGTCGCTCATTTTTTTAATACAGGCTTCAGAATATATCGCCCACATATACGTGAACGAAAGAGCGGAAATTTTTTCTGACAGCATATTTTCCGCGTTTCATGACATCTCTTATGGCACTTATACGGTGCTAGACACGCGTTTCGGCCTTTCAACCTCACAAGGTGCTGTTCATTTGAGCCAGTCCCTTGTAGGGTAGCATACTTCCTATATGTGAAGGAATCGACGATAAACAACTTACTTTGCACGTGTGTCAAGTGGAAATCACCCGAGATTGCAATGTTTAACAGTCGACTAGTCATGTTTAGTAAATTTGATAATAGTTTATATTCGAGTGTTTTTACGATCTCGCTCAGAGAATATAATCTGAAAACATATTTCAAGCTTTTCATGAGATCAGTTATGGCACTTCCAGAGTGCAAGACATGTGTTTCGGCCTCATGAGAAATCGACTGTTGATCGTTGCAATGCGAGCGATTTTTAACTTGAAATACGTGCAGTGTAAGTTATTCGTCGTCAATTCCTTTACATATAGGGGGTGCGAAAGGCATCGTGCTACTGATGAGTGTGAAAGGCCAAAACACTTGTCCAGCTATTTAGATTTTATGAAAGGTCTACATACGCTGTCAGGATGTATTAACTATGAGCGAGGTCTTAAAAGCAGTCAAGTATATAGGAAATTTGGTACTTTTCCGTTAGACGGTGACAGATGAATTCCACCTCATTCGCTGGACAAGAATTTTTCATGACAGTGTTGGTGATCGTTCGAAAGCTTAAATCTCCGTTTAACGCGGTACATGGCCATTTTTCAAAAATTATTACGCTTCAGCGAGAGAAAAATATTTGAGTTCCACACACGCATTTGTTTTGCAAGACAGAGCTATTTCTTTAGACTACTAGTGATCATTTGCAAACGTAATATTCAGAGATTATAACACGGTGATTGTTTCCTGAAAAAAACGGTTTTCTGCAGTGCAGCAGGAAAAATAAGGTTGATTCACATACGCGAGCATACGGTTTTTGGCTAGTCTGCGAGCTGGGAGGTGGGGAGCAGTGGGATGCCGCGATTTCAACACGGCCATCGACTGATGGCTCTTCGGCACGTATCACATGTCAAGTGCTATTTTGGTTACTCAGTTGAAGACTGTCCCTTCGCTTTGGAAGAAACTTCAGATAAAACGATTGACTGTGATACTAAAAGATATTCTCTACACCTTCATGTGCTTTTCGTGTTTCCAGCGAAGTGATAGTTGAAGTGCCAATGTGAAACGAGATTTTAATTTGAAATTCACAGCGTTATAGAAAGGTCTTTTTGGAAATCGGCCACATATCGCGCTGGACAAACATTTGAGCTTTCGTGTGATTTTTAACAATCGTACGAAAATTTCTTATCCGATAAATGGGGTCGAATATTCATTTGTCGCCGTCTAACGGAAAAGTTCTAAATATAATGGCAATAAAAACTTTCATTCAATACCCAAAGTGAAAAATTTGGAAAATAAATTTCATACTGTAGAGAAATTTTGAATGACGCGAAAGTGAAGAAAAAAGGCCGCACGATTACTATTTTCAGAAACTTTACCGTATAATCTTTGCCTCCTGGTGTGTTCTCAAATTCTCTTCGCTCTCGTTCAACAGAATAGAAACGGCGCAGTTTTTCTTCCTTGTCCTTCCATAAGTCAATCAACCAATCACTAAGCCCTTTATCATCCAATGGTAAATCGCTGATGTTCAACCTCCGTACCTAAAATAGTGATACAACTACAGGGAATTGCTGTTCTTTTCAGTTATGAGAGACAAATAAAAAACGGCCTTATTCGCTTGACATGAACTATCATAGGAGTGCTAGTTACCATTCGAAAGCTGAGACTTGAGGCTATAGCCATACGTCGCCGGTTTTTCAAAACATCTTTTATAAGGACGCAGCATCCAGAAAAATTTATGCTTCATACCCGCCGTGCGCCTTCATTTCCACATGCGTATAATTAGCTGGATGCACACTATGCATATCAGCGTGCAGAGAATTTTTCGTAGTATCAGAATCATACGGTTTTGTCGAAGTTTCTGTCGATGCGGTGAAAAAATCCCCAATTGAATAACAATATTCCAAATGCGATCAATCACCCGCCCAATCCTGCCCGCCCTCACCCCGCTCTGTGACTAGGCCGGTAAACAAGGTCGCCGGAAATGTATAACTCGATCGACTTTCCTGCTAAATAGTATTTCCAGAAAATAGACACAACGTTGTAATCATTGACACTTACGATGCGAATGATTACTGATAATCTAAAGAAAGAGCTCTGTCCGTCGAAGCTTAAAACACACATCTTTTCTTACTTCTGCAGCGCTATCAGCTTTCCCAAAAAGCAAACAGATCTCGAGTTCTTTGAAGCTTTTACTATCGAATGAGTTCGAGCACCCCAAAAAGGAGCTTTGTCCAGCGAAAAACAAGCGAGACAAGAAAAAAATTCGTGGTTTTGTGTAACATAATTTTATCATAGATTTTACAGCGTTATAAAGGGATGTTTTGAAAAACCGGAAACGCGGGGCTGTAGCCTGAGATCTCAGTTTTGGAAGGTCACTAACAAATCTATGAAAATTCTTGACGAGAGAATGACGTCGGTTTTTCATTAGTCCCCTTATAACTGCATAGTACCGAAAACGCAATGACTCGCGTATCGTAATGGCCACTAGTGCCACACAATACGTACTCAAATGTCCGTGCGACCCCCTGCTCCCGGTAAATTGGACATGTCGTCTCTATGAATTTGATAAATTTGTAACAGAGCTATTCAGCAGTACGGAAATATTGACTTGATTGGTTTATCCATAAGCCCAACAAGGCATTGTATTGACCAAATTTGTATTCAATCACCTTTATGATTTCACAAATGCAGTTTAATATACAACTGTGTCTCTCAGGGAATAATCGCCGAACACTCTATATACACACAAATTGAACAATGATGTATGGGTGATTGATAGTTCAGCCAAGGTTCTTCGCAATTTCCAACATTGTACAAATTACAACACTACAGCAATGACCGTTGTTAACTAGAGCCATTATGGCTTCACTTCTTCTAAGATCACTAAGAGTGATAAACGACAAAATCAACATTCAATATCGACAACTGAAGTATTTTTTAGGACTCTTCAACATTTCCTGCCTTTAAGAAATACAGTAATTTCTAGAAAACTAGATAAACGTACTGGTACAACGAACACTCGCATTCAGATACTAACAAAAAGTTGTGGAATGTAAAATATTGAAATATTTGCAAATCATTACAATGTAGGAAATATTATACTGTATCTTCGACTCTAATTCGATATGAATTAAAGTCAAACGACAATTTTTCCAAACCTCCCTTAAAAAGCTGTAATCGAATCAGTCACATTTTCTCCGTGCTTCCAATACATAATTACCCAATGCAGAAATCACGACATCAGCGTTTATGTTACTTTACTGCTTACAAACAATACGGCGATGAATAGGTTTGAGTTGATCATTTTAAGAGTATTCTACTATGCATTAACTCCAATTCGTGGCATCGCAAAGGTGACTGAGACTGAATGTTTCTATCACATGAAAATACTTGTGGGCGGCCTAACGACGTGTCAAGTCAGAGTTTTCGTTTTCGCAGATAAGTTATAAATTTGCGAATTGGCGAATTGCAGTAGGAGGTTAATGTTCGCAGAGTATAAGACCGAACCAAAGACCATGTGTATTGCAGAAAATCTCTATGCAGTACGCCTACTGGTGCCCTATATGTTGGAATTGATCATTATTGAGTAAAACTATACCTGATAGTGTACATCCTTTGGACAGACACCGTGAGCAAAAAAGTTAATCTCGGACTGGACAATGCAATCACCAAATCCAATTGTGACATCGTACACATAGTTAATATATCCAGCTGTAAAAGTAGCACTCAAGACATTTGAAAAATAATCCATAAAAGTGCCATTTGTAGAAAATATTTATAATTTATAATTCAGAGAATTCTCGAGTTAGAAAACTCTGCAAGAAAATGGGTTCAATTTTCGTCGTTTCAATACAACTTTCTAAATCGAAATGAACAGAGCAGTGCAAAAAAGAAGTTGACACTTTATCACTGCCAAACATATTTTATTGTATGCACACACAACCATGAAAAAGGTTCCGAATAAAAGCGTGCAACACTAAATAAGACATCTGAAGAATTTATTATTTGATTCCGATAGTCTCCGAGATCTCACGCGATCCCCAAGGTCGCAGTTACTTGACCGGAAGTAACAATACATTTTCTAGTTTACTAGAGACATAGAACCAAGATAAACGACAGAGATCTTAACATCTTGGCTTCCTTTTCTCTCTTTTCACTCTTCACCACCTCAGAAAACATGACACTTAGTCGGAGTTCGTTGTGTAAGCTTATCAACAAGTACAGGAGTTCCCGACACCGCTAGAGGACAAACTACGAGGTTGGAAAGAAAGTTCAGGGCACTTGTAAAAAATTGAAGAATTATTGATGAATTCCAAACAAAAACAATAATGACTATTCTACAAAATAAAGGCCATCGCTTTCTACGACTTCTTGCCAACGGTGCTTCAAGTTTCGAATCTGATGGAAGTACCACTCCTTCGACTTCACATTATAGAACTCTAGACATCCTTTCTCAACTTCATCGAATTACTCAAATCATCGACCCTTCAAGTAGTGGCGCATTGGTCGGAGAAGGCCAAAGTCGGAAGAATATGAAGACGAATAATATCTAGGCCTTCAGTGGAATTTCGACGTAAGATACTGATATGGTATGCATGATGCATGATATGCATGGGAGTCATCTCATGCTTATTAAATTGCCCCAGAACTCTCTTTCCAACCTAGTACTAATCACATGTTGATCGTATTGGCTATGATGAAAGATGATTCATCATTTAGAAAAAGACTGATCTTATGTCATGAATTGTTATCCAACCATTCACGCAAGCTGTATAATCAGTTCATCCGCTCGAGCTGTCAATGAGTCTATCACGAAACAAATGCCACCTTATTCTAAAGGGTAAAAAAATCTGTAACTCCAGCTACACTATAAAAGAAAGCTTGTGAAGAGACTAAACTTGTAAAAACCTATGCATCTGAGAATTCGCAAAGGAGTGTCGTGAAAGTCTTCACATTTTGGCTAAGGACACATCTGTTTGAAAGTTAAAACGCAAAAAACTCTTATTTTGACTATTGATAATCATTGCATACACAATTTAATGAGAGAGGCAAGTCAAGTGTGATATAAAACTGATGAAAACAAAACAAAACTAGTGAGATATCACGCATAAACTGAACAAAATCTACAGTATGCACGCATGTGGAACTCAAGCTTATGATTTACACATTCTTTGCCATATAGAGCCCAATATGCATTGATTAGAATGCATTTGATTCCAACCTCAAACCAACACATTCTAGCTTGAATGGAACTTCAATAAAATTTGAAAAATATACAAACGTATGCCCTAAAGGTACACTTTCTCTTATTCTGTGAAGATAGAATTCTGAATTTTTCAAGATCACGATACGTTTTTTCCTCTTTTCAACGCCAAAACTCCTATTCCCAAAACAAAAACGATTTTACAAGTGCAAAATCATTCAGTAAGACAACACTATTTTCCCCACACATCATTCAATTTCCAGGCTCCACTTCTGATGCTGCGAGTTCATGTTATTCAATTCTATCACCAATGTTTTGAAACTTTCACATCTTAGATCTGAAAGATCGCAGCATAGAAATCATATAAAAAACATAGGGAAAAGTCTCTCTATTTCTAATCTGTAAAGTAAGCACTTGCTCAAACACTTTAATGATCAAAAAATCATTATTACTGACCGGATAACCGGGATTGGATGATACGAGTTAAAATTCACTGTTAATGTTGACAAAGAGGCAGATAAGAAGCGAATGAACCCATTGAAATGAACCAAATTAAGACGAATTATGAACTAATCTTTTACACAATGCAAGCCTACTTAGAACCCGACACAAATCTCATGGTCAGTAACAACTTTTGGAAAAAATAAAGCTCTCGAAGTTAATGAATCCCTGAGTTATATGCCATACCTCTGACCTCATGAACCATCATTAGAGGTGAATGAATGCACATTCGACCTTTACAATGACTCGCGGTGGCCTACCGATGTATCAAGCCAGTGCTGTTATCCTCACAGACAAAACTGCAACCAATTCACCGACTCCGGAGAGAGGGCAGGCTTGGCGAGCCTTGGGCGCGGGATCAATCCAGTGATCACATGTGCCGCAAGGTATCCCAAAACACTGTGTTATTTACACCCTTGTGGATATCGTTGATAATCTAGGCATTTTGATTTAGTCAATATCGACAAGGAAATAATTTGATAACGATAATGCGACCGTATGGACACTATAGTGCCCATATTTCTCATGTTGCGTGTGCAAAGACTTTGGTACGCGCACTTTTTCAATTTTAGCTCTTTGAAAGAATTCCCTAGAGTCCAACAGCGCTTTTTTCCACTTTACAGATGCAACAAAAGAACGATGATCTCAAGAAGTCAGTTCGCCCCGTCTTTTCTGATTACTGATTTCTGAATAAATACTGATTTCATCGCGCATTTCCACTTCGCATCAATATCAAGAGTTAATACAGTATTGGCTGAGGCCGCAAATGTATTAAATAAGAGAGAATTAAACAAAAGAGTGCACTGTATCACTTGGGGGCTTTAGAAGAGCTCAAAAGTCTTTAGTAGAAAGCATTATCGCTAACCTTTTCTCATGGTTTGTATCATATGTACAAAACCGGTGGTCCGAGGATGCAACACGTAGTCGTAATGTACCAAATTTTTCTTCTCTGCATATTTGCGACTTCTTTCAGTAGCCAATGGACATTTGTCCGTACCCTCAGGATAGAACAATATCTGCCAAAAAAAAATGTAAACAAAATCATCAGCAGATTTATCAGTGCATACAGGATGATCCAACAAATGAACTCTGTAGTCGCTGTATTCATTTTATCAATACATACAGATATGAATATCTTGTTGTGCATTTTAGGCGGGTTATATTCAGTATACTGATTTAGATGGGACAAGTGTAACAAAGTGGTTAGAGCTGCTCTGCGACACACAGCTGACCCATAATTCGATTTTTGACGTAAGGCACATAAAGCTTTTCATCCCTCCAGGGTCAGTAAATTGATAAAAGACTTGTCTGGCGGGATAGTAGCACTAACTAAATACTTCGGTAGGCAACCATCATTCATTCGATGTAAAGGGTATACAATCACCGCAGACGATGCTAAATGAAGTCGCATGCATGGCGTATCACTCAAGTGATGAACACAAGCTTCCCGTGATTATGACCAAATCTCACACTACGCGCTACCAGCGTGTTACCTGTGAATTTCTTCACCAGAAAGCTAATCTCATGTCCATCAATTAAATGGAGTCAGCTAGAAAGAGTTTGGAAGCACAGCCTAGATTTCTTCGTTGAATCAAAGCACCAAGCTTACCATCAGAATCATTTAATTTCGATATAAACAGGATCGTGGTAGCAGCGCAGTGGCCTTAGAGGTGTAATGGTAACATGCGCTCCCAATGTGGGTGAATCATAGGTTCAAAACCCGGCTGAAGTCAAAAGCTGTGAATAGCACTGAGAAGCCTTGGGTACAGAATCGCCCATTCAAAATGTTCGGAAGTGTCTTTGAATCTGTAGCCAACGATCTGAATACACATTTCCCTGTATCAACTATTCGATCAGAACTTTAGCGTATATCCAAAACCTCACTATGGATTTAACAACTGGCGACAGAAGTGGAGAAAAGCGTTCGGTGTTATCAACATCTGTGTGATGTACCGTATTCGACTGCGTCAAGCATCGTTGTAGATGTTTGAATGCATATCTGGCCCATACAAGAACTCTTGATGATCTACCAATTTATCAAGTAAATTCCCCACACCCCACGCAAGCCTGGCACCAGTTCACCGAACTCGGAAAGATGAGAATCCTGGCAAACTCAGAGCGTGTGATCAAACCAACGAGCATGTACGTACTGTACAACACCTCTAACCACTGCATTATACGCCCCCCCCCTACAGGTGATAAAATTTTAATACTCTAAATCTAATGAAGTTTGGTCCCTTCGCCAAACTTCTGCCACTTTATTTGATCCGAATCAAAATTTTTATCATTATGCGAATCCCAGTGCTTCTAAGATTCAGTGTTTTCACGGGTTCATCGCTTGGTTGAGATTCCATGAATGGCGCAAAATACCGGCTGAGCACATCTTGAAAGCTCGATGATTACCAGGCCGAGGTAATCGTTATTGACTGCCGAAGAGTGCTTGCGACAGGGGTGGGTACGTGGACCAACCCCGCGCCGAGCATCACTAACCACTCGGCCACAGGCCTATCTCGCCATTCTTTCGATAGATTGATTCTAGCTATGTCTCAAACATACACATGACAACACCTCACCTGATAATTGTAACCAGAACGCGAATAATAATCTATAATTCTATCGAGCTTCGTCCGATCACTTGAAAATGTGCGATCCAAGAAAATGTAGGTGTTGCAAGCCATTGCCCAGCCTTAAAACTATAATATTTCGAATATACCCAATAATGTGTAGTGCTGTGCAAAAACATTTGCGTCAGCCGGGATTCGAACCCAGATCTCACTCTTTCCGGGAGCGTATGCTAACCGTTGCACCATCGACGCTCGTTCAGCATAGCACTCTTATTTACGCTATAAGGCGTTGTCTGCCAACAGCCAACCGTCGACGCTCTGGCGGGGCAGCCGCTATCGGCACTGAACCCACTTGTGTTGACAGACATTGGATATCGATAATCAGTCAGAATTCTTTCTATTTGACTGCCACTTCCAGTGGTATGATGTTATGGCATACCCAATAATGTGTAGTGCTGTGCAAAAACATTTCAACAAAAGAGTAAGATCTGGGTTCGATTCCCGGCTGACGCAAATGTTTTTGCACAGCACTACACATCACTGGGTATACCATAACATCATACCACTGCAAGTGGCAGTTAAATAAAAAGAATTCTGACTGATTTCGAATATAGTTCCAAAAGATACGCCTTTATCTATGTCACAAGCGGTCCACACAACCATCTAACTATCCGGTCTATCCATAGGGTTTTGGAGTACCTCGTGGCCTATCGCCTAACCCTGCCCCGTGGTTAATTTGAAAAAAAGCGCGGGCAATTATTTTGGCGGGAAAACACGCGAGTTCAGTGGTTCTTATGGTCGCCTGGTCTTGCTCTATCCTTATTTCCCGGATTTTAATCACTTTTTTTAGTTGTTACTATTAATTTATTATTTTAAAATATTATTGGTCAATATAAATAACTGTAGACATCTCAGTAAGCTCTTTCTCTCGAACAAATCATGGAATTTTACAGAGAGCTCTCAGAATCGTTTGAAATTCAACTGATTTCAGTCAATATGGCGTTCAATAAAGAAGAAATCGACTATGACAAGTACAAATCTAGCGTACGAGATTTCCTTGACGCTTATTATGGCGTAGACGAAGCAGGAGCAAAGGTATCTAACTGAGCAATTTTTTTTCTTTTGAAATGAAGCACGGATGGTACCGTCAATATGTCTCTATGAGGTCCGATTTCACTCTGCTAAACATCATTATGAGAAGCTGTGGCCGAGTGGATAGTGATGCAGGCTATCAAGAATCAAGATTCTGGTTCGATGCCCTCTACCAACACTCCCCAATCAGTCACCCAAAACCTTACGGAATGCTTAGCTCGGATTCCTTCGAAATTACAAGGACATTTTCCCGACCAGTATCTGGAGTCAATCATGAGAAGGACGTCCTCAAGCAGCAGTCGAATTGAGACGCGAAATTCTTGAAGATCATGGAGGATGAATGCCAGGAAACGAATCGAGTGATAGAAGCGCCAGGATCCGCACAATAAAATGTAATGACGGGTCGTTTAGATGAATAGATGTAAATAGACTCTTCGTTCTTCCCCATTCACTTAAATAGTCGGACTCGATTTACTGAAAAAAAAGATAAAAAAGGCGAATAAAGCGAGTAAATGATAAAGGTCCCGGCGTTGACGAATCCCTGATAGATGTGCCATGCCTTCGTCTTCAATTTTTGAACTTCGTTTGAGGTGATTGAATGCATATTTGGCCTTTATAATGACTAGCGGTGGCCTACGGATGTATCGTCAGTGCTGCTTATCTTCTCAGACAAGCCTGGGACCGTTCGTGTACCAACTTACCGACCACGGAGCGATTGAAAGCTTGCTGATCCACGAGCATGCGATCGAACAATTGACCCTTTGAACGACACAGAGCATCTCGAACCACTGCGTCACAGGTGCTTTGGTGTGTGAATATTTTTATTTTACACGACCCGTCATCGCAAATTACTGTAGAGATCCCAGCAATTATTCCACTCGACTCGTTCCCTCGCACCCATCCTCTACATAGGCTCTCAAGTATATTTCACGGGTGCTACAGCTGCTGCTTAAGGATTTTGTCTTCTTTCACATGTCATAGCTGGAGACGACACGCCTCGCAATCGTAGAGGTAGACGGGATACGGCGTCCATTCATTCAGAAGAGATGGGGGACGGGATCGAACTAGCGCTTTGCTTCTCGATAAATCGCATCACTTACCCCTGCACTATAATTTTATCAGTGTATAGGGTTGGCAAGAAATTCTATGGACTTTTTGGTCTTTGTCAATTGTTTTTCATGCATTTGAGTTTTTGTCTTTACTATCGTTCAGAGCAGCTTCTTGTGGATCTTTTGATATATATGACTCAACATTTGTTTCAAGATGGAATTGTCCCGAGAGCAAAACGATTGTTGATGCTACACGAGTATCGATTGGGTTCAAGCACTGCTTTGGCACGCAACGATTCTCCTAAAGCATCTACGATGGTTTCTGCTCTCGGAACAATTCCATGTCAGAACAGATGTATAAGGAGATTGATAACATGATAACATGTTTGAGCGAGCTGTTATGAGGTCTGATATGGGCAAGTATACAGTGCTAGAGAGATGCCTGTTTCGCCCTTCCAGACTCCTCAGTAGCACAGTCTCCCTCTGTTCAGCCGATCCCTTGGGGATATTCCCCTATGTAAAGGAATAGAAGCCGAGTAATGAATCACCGCAAGTCCTGTGACAAAATCTCCCGACACTCGACTGTGGTCACTCCAGTGTTCAGGAGGACTTTGTCACCTGACTTGCGGTGATCTATTATTCAGCTTCGATTCCTTTAAATAGGGGCATATCCCCAAGGGTCGGCTGGAGAGAGGGAGACTGCGCTATTGAGGAGTCCGGGAGGACAAAACAGGCACCTCCTTAACACTTTATAAGTGCCCATATCAGACCTCATAAGAAGAGGCTCTAGCACATTATCATTATCGAATTATCATTGTTTTGAACGAGGAATATATAAATGTATAAGTGTACAAGTCAAAATAACCACCAGAAGCTGCTCTAAACGATACTGAAAACAGAAACTTAAATGCATGGAAAAATCGACAAAAAAGAAAAACTTCGGGAAATTTCTTACCAACCCAGTAACACTGTACAGCATAGTTGTTCTATAAGATTTATGCTATCAAACGTTTCAGGTCTTTTACTACCGTGAAGATGTTCAACGGATTGCTGAGAGAGAACAGATAGCACTCTACGTGAATCTCGACGATGTCGCTCGTTTTGATGAAGGCCTAGCAACATCGATTGAAGGCAACGCAAAGAGGTACCTATTTGATCAACACGTAGATTGTTTGATCTGCAGTAACTACAAATGTAATGCGGCAAGTACTTAAAACCCTTAGCTCTTAGAAGAATCTCTCGAAATATTCGCACAACGGCAGACTTTCTTAGTTTTCTCTCTAAAAACCTAATAAATTGGAATGTTTCTTTAAGATTCCATCACATCTTCAATGAAGTCGTTGATGAGATGGTTCACGAAGTATTAGGAAATCGCCAGGTGCTCTCAATTTTCAGTGACTACATGCTCTCCTAGATTAATACAAGCTTTACATTTATTATTAAGCCTCCCATACGTGATGCCCTGGATGCATTCATATTTCAACGAGTGCACATGGACGACCAATCGAGGATATCCGAAGGTTATCTCGGTGGTAGTAATCAAGAGGTTAGGAAGAAATACCCACCGCAGCTTCTCAGACGCTTGTGAGTTTTCTTCCGATATAAAGGCCTTAGGAGAACTGCGAGCGCGTGTGGAGCAATAGAGAGGTACTCTGCAACACGCGCGTTGTCGATCAATCGATGGTCGATGGTTCGATCTCGCGCTCAAGGCTAACCAAGCTTACTCTCTCTCTCCTCTGGGGTCGGTGTAGGTTTCTGGACTTGTGTGAAAGGATAGCAACAGTGACTATACACTTAACGAATGCATAGCACTTTCCGTAGGGATCGCACAACGCCGTGAGCTTTATCCTTTTTCTATTCTTTTACAGTGAAGTAATCTTCAAAAGCCGAGAAGTTACGAAGCCCCTTGCTGTCCGCGATCTCAAGGTAAAGAGCCGAATATGTATAGTGAGATGAACTGCACTGGTACAAGCCATATTCTTTTACAGGCAAAGTACGTCGGCAAACTTGTTACAGTTACTGGGGTCGTGATTCGAGCCACCGAGGTAAAACCTATCCTTGAGGTGATGACCTACGCTTGCGACACATGTGGTGCCGAGGTTTATCAACCAGTGAGTCTCAAAAGCATGCAAATCCCAACTTACAATTACTTCTGTTCTTCACAGTACTTAGCTCAGCTGAGCGGTATTATGGGTACCCCTTTTTTCTTCTGTCAGGTAACAGGACCATCCTTCATGCCAGCTACGAACTGTCCAAGTAAGGATTGTGTTGAGTCGAGAGCAAACGGTCGTCTTCACATGCAAGTTCGCGGCTCCAAATTTTCCAAATTCCAGGAGATCAAGATCCAAGAATTGGTTAGTAACATTTCCTTGACTTAATTAGCCCTTTGCGGTGGCAGTTAATCGATTTTCGTTACTTAGCAAAAATTTTTTCCTTTTCTGCAATTCAAACATTCGGTTTTTGTGTTACTCTGATACTCCATGATTTTCTCTACAAGCTCGTATAGTCCTTGTACATCAATGACTTATGTGCGAAGAAAACTTCGAGTGTAAGACGTAAATTTCTTTTCACTCTCAAAGCGCACTACAAAGGCCTTCTCAAAAACCAAATTTAGCTTTGGAATCTCCGAGAGCATTAGAGTACCTCGATGATTATTAATATAGTCTTATGAAAAGTCATCCACAGGCTCTAACCGTGCAAACAAGGAATTTCGAGTGTGAAGCAACATTTTATTTACGCTGCTAGAGCGTAATAGGAAGGCCTTTCCACAGACCAAGAACATTGTTGAGATTTTCAAAAATTAAGGCTCCGAATGATTACTGAAATTCTAGGAAAAATGCCTTGTCTAGCGAAAAGACCTCTAAAAGTTGTGCATCGAAAACGATACACATCGTTTGCAGAGGATTGAATGTGGTGTGTCTGTAACGGAATATGACAATTTCAGAGCGACCAAGTGCCAGTGGGATCGATTCCCCGTACTCTTACAGTCAATATCTATGGAGAGTCAACACGACAATGCGGACCTGGTGATCTCGTACAAATTTCCGGTATACTAATACCGTTCATGAAGACCGGATTCCGTCAAGGTGGAGGGTTACTAGCCGAGACGTTCTTGGAGGCACATGTCAGTTGACATATTTTATCAGTTCGAAAATAATGAGTTATTTTATATTTCATTTTCAGTCCGTTGAGAACATACGATGCAGTATTGATGATAAATACGCTGAAGAGGATCTCACAGAAGAAGAGGTTCTTCGGTTTTCACCAGTTATCCACCGTCAATTTCAAGGCTACCTAATCTTTATTTAGGTCGACCTTCTTGCTCAAGATAACCTTTACGACATGTTGGCTTATTCCATCGCTCCAGAAATCTATGGTCTCACTGATGTCAAGAAAAGTCTGTTACTTGCTCTTGTTGGGGGAGTCGATAGAAATGCTAGTGGAATGAAAATTAGAGGTAAATCTTCAAAGAAGAGTGTTTTTGTCACTATTATTTTCTAGCCTATTAATTTTATTATTCAAGGATGCCTCAATGTTCTTCTTATGGGTGATCCTGGAGTCGCAAAATCTCAACTGTTGTCTTACGTAAACAGACTTGCATCTCGTTCGCAGTGTACAACTGGACGAGGATCATCAGGTCAGTTCTATATTTCCAGAACAGTATACCTATTTTTTTAAGCGCGAGTGGCGCAATAGCTAAGGCTGTTTTGCGACTCGCATGGTCTATGCTTCTATCCTGTACTTAAGGCTGACCAGGCCTTCCATCCTTTCGGGGTCGGTGAAATGGTGCGGGACTTGTCTCAAATGGTTAACACCATACATGGATGCGTGTAGTACAATGGTTAGAAGTGTTTTGCGAAACACATGCTCGACGATTCGGCCCGGCGTTCAAGGCTCATCAAGCCCTCCAACCCGCAGGAGTTGGCAGTTTGCTGCCAGACTTGTGTGGGAGGAAAGGAGCACTGACTTTGTTAAATCGGCAGGTCATTGCGAGGCCAGATGTGCATTGAGTCACCTCAAATGGTGCCGATGCGAATGTATGGCGTAGCCCTCAGAAGTTGATTAACGTCACGAGCTTTGCCCTTTTTGTCCTTTATACTTATTTTTAGCGTAATCAGTATCACTACAGGAGTTGGTCTGACTGCTGCTGTTGTAAAGGATCCGCTCACTGGTGAATTGATTCTCGAAGGAGGAGCATTGGTATATCTCAGCTGTGTTTGTTCTCATTTGAAATAATGCTAGTGACGTTGTGTTAGAACTATTGACTCCATAACTAAGGTACTTGCGGACCGTGGGATTTGCTGTATTGATGAGTTTGACAAGATGATGGAGAGTGATCGGACGTCAATCCATGAGGTCTCTATCTACTTATTCAATAAGAGGGGAGGTGGAACAGATTTTCCTTGAGAGCAAAATGGCTTTATAACTCGCATTGAAGGTGATGGAGCAACAAACTATCTCTATCGCGAAGGCTGGAATCATGACAACTCTGAACGCTCGTGTTGCGATTATAGCTGCTGCCAATCCTGCGTTTGGAAGGTGAGGGATCGATCTCGTACTCCAGTATTTTTATGCATTTGACGCCTTCGTGTTTAGGTACAATCCAAAGCGATCAATCGAACAAAATATTGACCTTCCTGCAGCGTTGCTTTCGAGGTAAATAGAATTTCGGTTCAGTAACTACACTTTGCAGTTAACCCTATCCCCACTGCTACGTTTTCAATCCAGATTCGATCTGCTGTGGTTGATACAAGATAGGCCGGATCGTGATGGTGATCGACGTCTCGCGTCTCACATCACCCATGTTCACATGAATTCTAAACAACCAGAGGTTGAAGGAATGAAGCCGATAGACATGCGCCTAGTCAGGTAAGATTTAAGTGATTTTTCCGAGACGATATGCTTCTTGAGCGTACTTTACAGACGGCTTATTGAAGTGGCTCAACGTAAGCAACCGGTTGTTGGGGATGCCCTCCGGGAAAGGTCTGTCAGCGTTTCAATCTGTGCTAACTAATCACAGAAAACCCATGTTATTGACGAAATTTTATTATTTAACCGCAGTTTTTTTTTTTGCAGCGGAATGATTTTATAGTCATAAATCAAGTGATGCTGAATGATATGCAAAACTTTGGACCTATGACGGGTGCGAACGCGCATTTCACCCTTTCCGAGGGCGTGAGCTCATCGTTTGCACTGCCGAGGCTGTTCTGCTTTCACTCTTTCTGCGATACAGGGTATCGATCTCTCAGCGACCAACCGTCAACAGTCTGACCTGCTGACCTGGTAGGCACTTATCGGTGTCAACCCAGTTACGCCGACAGTTACTGGATATAAGTTAGTTTGATATATGGCAGCAGAACAGGAGCTTTGGGTGCAGTTGGCTAGCACGCGCCTTTGGAAGGGGTGAAATGTGGGTTTGATTTCCGTCTGAGGCTCAAGAATTTTCAACTAAACTCAAGATTAATGGATATATACTTATAACCCATATATCGTTGAAGGCTCGTTGAGATGTACGTCGACATGCGCCGTAATTCTCGAGAAAGTGACGACTCGACATTCACCTCACCTCGTCTTCTGTTATCTGTCATTAGGTTTGTTGACATTCCATGTTATTTCTGCTTGCCACACTCAATTCTACGATATGATACGATCGATTGCGACTTTACTCCAGTGATAACAATTCAGAATGTCAACTGCACTAGCTCGTCTTCGTCTCTCAAATGTTGTCTCACCCGATGATATAGAGGAGGCGATTCGCCTAATGCAAGCTAGCAAAGACTCACTACGTCCTGAGATTCATCAACAAGAGATGTAGGTCAACAAAAGTCTCTACTCAGCACTTTGTTTATCATCGAGATTCTAGCCGCCACTCTCCGGTCGATCAAGCATTTGCGGTACTTCGAGAGCTTAATATATCATCAGGAGAGAGACCTATTCCATTCAAAACCGCATTGGAATCGTCAGTTTCCTACTAGTTCTGATAACCTATTAGAGGTGTTTTTCACATATTTTCAATAATTTGTCTATTTTTTCCAGCTGCACTCGCAAAGGAATAAGCGAACAAGCTCTACGAGATGCGATTGTAGTTCACGAGACCAACGGTGTCATTATGGTCGATCCCCAACAGCGTATACGTTTTGTAATGAATTAGTTTTACTCCATATCTGATGGATACAATAATTTCCTTGTTGGTTAGAATTCGTACATTTTCCTTGTAACCCTTTCAAGACCGTGGACCATCTCTGCATCTCTAACCCCTGGCGTTGCAACGCTGGACGATCTGCTCCGTCTCCCTAGCGTCTTGAACCTCCGCGGTGGGATTGCATTGTATGTGTTGTTGTACTGTTTCAACTGTATTACTGTTGTTATTTTCGTGCTTATAAAAACAATATATTTGCATATAACATGCTTTGGAATAAAAAAAACGTCAATAATACAATCAAAATAATACGTATACTCAGTGTGCTCCCACGCTGGGCATTAGAGATGCTGCGGAGGTGGAGCAGAACGTCCCGCGTTGCCATGCTGAGGTTTAGAGAAGCAGAAAAGGTGGCCCACGGTCCCGAAAGGTCAATTCCGCTGTGCGTTCTTCTTTTGCTCGATCACATACTCTTTCTTTATATTTTTCCCCACTCACCAGCAAGTAGGCTAAATGTCTTCTCTCACTGACACTAAGTTACTTTGCGACAACTGCGGTATGAAGGGTCCAAAGAAACACTCGAAACGAAGGTATGTATTTGAAACATCATAATAC
Source organism: Parelaphostrongylus tenuis (assembly GCA_019055375.1). Lineage (NCBI taxonomy): Eukaryota > Metazoa > Nematoda > Chromadorea > Rhabditida > Metastrongylidae > Parelaphostrongylus > Parelaphostrongylus tenuis. The sequence goes on from JAHQIW010001546.1 coordinate 62,335, forward strand.
TGCGAAAAAAACAGTTAAAACATTGGAAATCTTGAGTGAAATTTCATGGTTTTGGTGTCGTTCAACTGAGTAATTTTTGCGAACAATGTGTTGAACTACTTGCGTTTACGTTACCTCAAGATGGGGCTGTCGTGGAAACAAACTCGCTTGCTACTCAAGCACGAATATGGCGCAGGGAAAAGTGCTAGTGAAGCATTGCACAAGATTAATGGAGTTTCATATGGACGATCCGAACGCGACTGATCCTCCAGACTGTTCTTTCCAGCTTTGACCTTCGCAAACCACTTCCTAGCCGTCCTTTTTGCAGCCCTATCATCGCCTCAAGCTCTATCAATCTTGCGCGCCTCTTCACTAGACATTTTCTCTTACGCACCAATCGTCGTGAATGAGTAGCAAGCGAATTTGTTCCCAGGGCAGCTTCATCATCAAGCAAATAAGACAAGTTTATCTTCAAGCAAGTACAGGCAAGTCGTATACAAAAAAGTTTGCAAGAAAATGCGCAATAAAACGGAACAAGAATGCGTCAAAGGTCAAGTCATGCAGTCAAGGTCAAATTCCTTCTGGTTGGTAAATTTAGGTGATTATTGCTCTAATGCCAGAACGTATAAACGACCTTCTGGATAGTTTGTTAGGTATTATATAGTTAGTTCAAGTAGTTTGTTACTGGCTAACTTTCAAAAATGTATGGCCTTATCAGGGCCGCAGTGGTGATCTGTGCCTTTTGCTAGAGCACCAATAACACTTGGACACATGAACTGGCGACGTTGGAATGGTTGAGTACACATAACAGACAGACCTGCTCCTGGGAGATACTTCAGCACGCCTTTGAGCGTAATCTTCTCGGACGTACATAGCCACGGATTCATCGTGTATAGAGCATTCCAGAAGTACAACCAGTCTAATCTGAATAACATCACGGATAATTATCGGTAAAGGAGATTTGAATGTTCTAGCCAGAGTAAAGGTAAACCACCTTGATCTATGGTTCATAATAATTACGGCCGGTTTGCTGTGATCAATCATATCTCCTCGTACACGAACCTTGGCACCGAACATGTAAGTCATCAAGGACTGAATTGTATAATAGTAGTAGTGCTTCCCGATGGGAAACGAAGCAAGGAAATCTTTAAAGATATTTGAGATCTCTGAGTTCACAACTGTCAATTCTCGATGCTAGCTAGGAAATTGTTCTTTTTTAAGAAAAAGGAGCTTATTCGAGATAAGCTATGTCACTTAAAAGTTAGATCAGAAGCTACGATGATTGGTCCTGTGTAAATCTGACGAAAATTGGGAAAAAACTTCGTGATGTCTGTTCTATATCAGAAAATGGAACTAGTTTGTGACGATGAAAAAACAAAGTGGTTTTCTTGATCATCTTATTTGCTAGCGTCTCGAAAATCAATGATATTTAAGGTTATGGTGAAATATAGATATAGAAATAACTCACTCCGGGCATTACCACCCAAAATCCGACTAGGCGATCCATGCATTTTCGCCAACAGCGAGGATTAACGACCATGAGTGGAAGAAGGGGTGTTATGATATAAATGGACCCTGATAACTAGTAAATACAGGCGTTTGCCAAGCAATGCTATCAAAACAATGAAAGAAACAAGTAAATCTATGATGGAAGAACCCACCAAGTAAAGCAGAGGTCAGCGTAAAGGCACAAAATGCCCAGCCACGTAATCGTACCGGAAACGGCTGTCCACCAGCGATCACAGGAGGTTCTCCCAGTCCCATTGGGTCGTGTTAGATCCTTAATACTAAGTGTAACGCCTGCATTCCCAGAGAGTAATATATCCAAGTCATAACCATCGCTTTTTTGTAGAATAATAGTTTTCGTAAGAACAAGTAGAGCAGACATTTTTGGTCGCATCATAATTTAATACCTTATTCCGTCAAGAACTATGAGTTCTACAACATCTCAGCGAAACTGACCAACTTAACCTTTGGGTACAACGGACCCACGGCGCTAGCCCCACCTCATCGTGCGTGGCGAATAGTCTGCAGTGTTTTGTAGCTAGTGATGCTGGCCATCATGAAGAAAATTGCTGGTTCGATCCCCCACAACGCCGCTTCACAGTGCATTTCTTGGTTTTTATGGGTCGATTAGTATTCAGGGGTTCTCGAAATGTGATCATTACAGTAAAGAAAAAAAAACGCTCAGTTGTCTAGAATTTCACTACTTTAGATGAGAAAGGTAGATCGATAGGGTAACAACGCATATTCATCTTTATTTTGCATTTTTTTCATTGGTGTTCCTAAAAAAAACTTTGATAGAAGTGGATGCAGTCAGTTTAGCGCCACCTGTGCGGTAGTTCTGTGTTAACCTATGGATTTGAGTTTCGAACTAAAATTTAATGATCTTTAAAACAGCTGAGCATTTTTTGCCATAAAATTATGTTGGTAGAAGGGCTTTCAAACTAAGTGGTCCCAAAAGAAATCTGCTGCGAAGCGTCGTGGAAAGGGGATCGAACAGCAAAATTTCGAATGGCCAGCATCACTAACCACTCGGCACTACAGACTGCTCGCCGTCGCGAGCTCGGCGGGCTAGCGCCGTGGGCTTGCCGTCACGAAGGTGTTAACAATAACATCATATTTCTGCTTCAAGTCAAAACACATAGAAGTCTACAAAAGAGTTGCTATCGGTATGAAAGGCTGGCTCAGCTCCCCGACTGAATCAAAGCTTTGCATACGTTCAGAATCATTAGAGAGGCTAGTGGTCCCTAAAGTAGATGTTCCTAACTTCCCTAAAAGCCTGCCTCTCTGGAGGAAGGTGTAGGCGAAGCCAGAATTTGTGTAACCTATAAATCTCAAGACTTAGTAATGTACCTATTTCTCTACAAATCAAAGCCCCTCGCACTTACATCACTATCGCCGCGATTTCGAGATAGTAGAACATCAAAAGGATTGTGTCTCTACATAATCATGAAAAATTGTTTTATTTCTATCTACACATATTCACGATAGTTCTGTAAAGACTGAAGAAAGCATTCAATTTTGCTCGAAAGCTGTAAGATTTATCCAAAAGATATTACAAGTAATCTACAGTGGAGTACCGTAATAACACGTCACAAATCACATTCTAAGTCTTTTTTTTTTCAAAATATGAGTAGCAATAACAACTTGCGAGAATGAATAGCAACTTCTTTAAGTATACAAAAATGTCAAAGACATGACAAAAATATTACAGCAAATGTAAAGTACTTTTTATTGCATTTTACACAAGCCCTCTTTCACATCCACTATGCGGATCTCTGTACGTTTTGCATCGAATTCGTTCCCCTGCATCCATCATGCACGAGTTCTTCCAACATTTTCTAAGTGGATTCTATGCTGCTGAGGATTCTTATGAAGTGCCATTGAATGCTGGTCTACTAGACTCCTTGAAGTGCCACTGTAGCCGGGCTAGAGCGTTCCAAATAGAATTATAGGAAATTGGCTTTTCCCAACCATGTTTGATACCAATTTTCCGACCCAGAGGGATGAGAGGCTTGGTAGACCCGGACCGGGGTTGGACAAGCACTGTGACCATGATGATCAGGATCATTTCCACTGTGCTACCCGCTACTAAATATAAGACATCCACTTGCAAATATTAAACCTTTATCTAAAGTGTACAGGTAAACACCGTAATACTTTGTAGAATACTGACTAGTGAAGATGAGGATCACAACAAACGTGAGCTTCGTTGTTGTTAGTCGCTGCTCTGCATAGGAAAAAATCACGAATAATTTCTAAGCAAATCTACTGACATTCTGCAGAAACTCATTTACTGCTAAAAAACTAGCAGTATCTAAAGGTCAGCTCCAAAAACTGAACGGTCAAGATGGTTACAAACGAATAGAAGCGGCGAACGAACGAAGCTATACAAATGAAAAATCCAGTCAGCTGCTTCAAAACAGGAAGATTCACATTGTATTGACAGAGCAAGTCATTTACTTTTCTCAAAGAACCACTTCATTATCAGAATCTCTATGCCATTATGAACGTCGTACCACGTACATGTAAAACAACGAAACAGCTATAACGTATATACGAACAAGATTATAAGCATAAATAGAATGTAACCACACAAATGTCATTAGAATCCAGAAAGCGAAACTGAAGTAGTAACCCATTCCCTCTGTCTTCACCTGAAAATGTCATATTTTATCTAAAATTTCAAGGACTTTTAGAAAAACCAAATTTCTACTCGTTATGACACAACTTTAGGAAGAGGGGTATTGACCGAGTGGCTAGTGATATAGGATATCAAGAAGTAGGGCGCTACTTCGACTCCCTCCTCCCAACCTTCCTGCAATTATTCAACGAAAACCCTACGGAACACTTTAGCTCGGGCTTCTCCGAAACTGGAGATTCGTTAGCATTCTACGTCATTCCAGAGACGAAATCCTCAAGCAGCAGTCAAATAACAGCGGAATCTTCGGAGATCTTTATGGAGGATGCATGCGAGGAAACGAATCGAATGCTACAAGTATCGGGTTCCGCAGAGAAAAATGTGATAACAGGTAGTGTAAAATAAATAAAAGAACTACATGGCGAAAAAGAATTTATAATCGTGGAGCATTCGAAAAAATGACGTTTAAGATGAGAGGAGAGGTGTGTCGCTGAGTTAAGAAGGCGGAAAAACACTGAGGTCAATGATTGCATTTGTAGTGACGAAGCGCACCGATTTCAACACGTGCGTACGTGTTGCGTTAGTTTCGTTGCATCTCTTTTCCGACTGTTCATTTCACTGCATGAACTCGCTCACATCGTTGATGTTGATCGAGAAGAACTATGTCATACTTTACAATCATCAAAAAACTTCCCTTCAGATGAATTGAGCCCAATCTCCACAGACAATTCTAGAGAGGAAGGATTTTAAAATATCCGAAGATGTGGAGTGATTATCAAACTTTTCGACCTCACGCGGGAGTTGAACCTACGTTTCACCCAAGAATGGGACGCGTGCTACCAGCTACGCTACCGAGACCAGTGTTTTCATGTGTTAATCGAAGAGTAGTAGAACGGTGTCCTCGGTGGTGTACTGGTAGCATGTGACCTGATTTGGATGAAACTCGGGTTGAACTCATGCCTGGGGTCGGAAGCTTTGCTTATCACTCAGCATGTCATCACAACATAATACTGCTATTAGTGTGGTAAAACAAAAATTTTTTGTGAATTTCAAGATATGCAGTGAACTCAAAAGTGAAGTAGCTTCAACACCAATGTGAGCACCACCCGCAGATTCGTGGATTACATGGTGCGACAGCGAGTTCTACGACCGACAGCTAAAATTTCAAAATCTTGCTACTGAGAGTACCTGATGTCATTGCATGATGGCTAACTACAGCAAAAAATCCACTTTCATCCCTCTTGACGCCAATCAAAAGTATATTTCAAAAGATGGTGAAAGAGTTGACAAAATACGAAAATGAAATAGATTTCAAAATAAACAAAATCAGATAGAGTTCGTTACGATCATACTGATCTGTTTACACAGATTAAGGAACTGGTGAAGCAAAAAAAAAAAATTCGCTAAAGGAGCGAAGCTGAGATCCAAAGATTTCTTCTACCGGCTTATACAATTTACTGCGAGGATCCAAGCACTTCATGCATGTGATTTATTTTCTCAAAGTCATCCCTCCACAAAGGTCTTCGAATTTTCTACGAGATGCTTCGGCTGCCGTTAACGATTTCGTCTTTTTATAAACGTCATAGAATGCTCGTTGAGATGAACATTCTTAAAATCTTGAAGGCCACCAAGCTTAGGCATTCTCTGAGGAGTTCGTTGATTGATTATATGACAGTATTGGGAGAGGAGCCAGTATAACGCTCCAGATACATTCGTATCACTAATCCCTATGTTGTGCCGCCACAAAACTCAAAAATAGGCTGAAATTAGTCGACGTTTTCATCAATAACAATTTACTTATGAAAATTATATTTGCTTTGCTTAAGCATAGAGAAAAATTGCACTCGTTTATACACCAATATTATCTTTATTGCCATTTTCGATACGTTTGATAGATTATGCAAAAAATAAACACTTTCTAAGTCATCGTTCATCGACTCGGTAACAATTAAGGTGAAAACTATTTCGCAAAAGAAAAAGGATCAATTAGTGACGTCTGTAGACAATACGACTAAAGGAAAGTATCCTCAAATGGTACTGTACGATACCAATAAGAATTTATGAAAGGTCATTAATCACTTCGGCAAAAGAGTAATCAAACCGGTTTTCGCACCATGCACAAGAAAGTACTGAATTATGGGGTTTATTGATTTGACAGAATAAATCGTAGTACAACGCTCGACGCTAGTTTATCAATAACTGACAACTATCTCTCAATGACAGGAATTTGTAGCGCTGAGAACTTCATAAATCATTAGATGTACTTTGCTCAGTCGCCTTCGTATATATCTTTCTACTCATTATCGTTCAACCGCCTATTATTCTCAGCGCAAGATACGTGTCGCAAACACCTAAGATATATTGGAAACACTAGAGTCTTACTATTCAGTTGCTTAAATGCTCGAAATAGAAGCCTGGACCAAAAAGATTGATGCGCTGTAGGGAGATATGTTCCACTGTTAGTTCGGAAAAAAATTCATTATGGTCCGAGATAGTTTGTTTACATTCAAGTCGGTCATTATTTTCGTATTGTATGCACTGTACTAAGAATTTTTCTCATAGAAAAATCTATGGCCAATTAGCCGCGCAGTCATGCAGCCCGTTTCTGGTGGAGGGTAGGAAATAAACAAGAACCAAAAACAACCTTGTGCTTTTCTGAAGCGCGCAGGTGAAGGGATCCAGGGTTTTAACGGACTTCCTATGTCAGTTGCGCCGATATGAAACCTACTTCCTTTGTATTATACAAATCAAATTAGTCAAAATCTGCAATTAAGTGACTAAGAAGTATACTGGGATGCCATTAGTAGTCGCCAGCAATGAATAAGCTCTTACTGTCCATGATGCGAGAAACTTATAAGCTACCCGTGATATCAGTTCCTGTACTCACGGCACAGTAAACTCTACGTTTAGTATGAAAAGCTACGTACAGTTCAGAAAACTGGGCTCTCATCGACAATTTCGGAAGAACCTGCGATACAATATCGTTTTCCAGGACGAGCATGAAGGTGTTGCTAAAATGTCAAGGCCACTGTAGGCTGCCCATAGCTCGAAAGACTGACGTGATGATTCGTACCTTCAACTCACGTTCACATGCATTTCAGTTCTCTGGAGTGAACTACACCATGTGGACAAGGACAAGGTACGACGTCAACAGACTGGCTAAGACGAGAGGTCGCTGCCCAATTTACACAGTCTGTAATAGTGGGGAAGACTTGTTCTTCAAGACATACGATAGCGAAAACGTCATTAGCGCTAGCCTTTTCGTCGAGGAAGGTGTGGCTATAAAAATATCAGCTCAAGCGAACAGCTAACAATCCAAATAGGATGTTCAGGTTAAAACAATGGTGACCACTACCAGCTTTGACCATCTTTGTCGTCTCCGCACCTGCATCGCCGATGACAAAGACCAAGGTGAACTGTTACATTTGAACTTAGAGAAGTTTTCTAGAAAAGACCACACATTCTACGAAGTTACTGAAGATTTCAACGTAAACACTGGACCTGGAAGAGCGTCTGAAAAACGCCACAGTGGTAGTCGCGGATACGACCGGCTTGGTCAACACCTTCACGTTATAATTATGAAAGTTGGGTTATCCGAAAGTACCCAAGGGACGTTTGTCCTCAGAAACACTCGAGCTGATATGCCCACGTGGTAACGCACGAGCGCAGACAACTGACAACTCCGACAATCTTACAAAACACTGCAAATGCTATTTCGTCGATGGAGAATTGATCAACACGTAGTCTGCACAGCATGAGAAAATAGACAAAGAAAGAATTTCCACAGCTTGCATCAGCACATTGACAAGGCTATATATAGTAAATCCATATGATCGACTGTTTTTTAAAACCTCGTGATAAACATTCAAAATAATTCCAAAGAAAAGAATGTTTTTAGCCTAAACGAGGTTGGTGCGCCAGGGCCATACACCGGTGTTTCGGAGGTTTCGGCCTCCTCGTCAGTGACCCCCGCCTCACATTAAGCCCTGCATTGTAGCAAGGAGGAAGGCGTACTGTGGTATGTGGTGATGGCATAGTGTACAATGACACTGGTCCATCACCACTTTTCAGTCGATAGATTTCGGCTGGTAGACCAAAATAAATCCATATGATCGATTGTTTTTTAAAAAGCTCGTAATAAACATTCAAAATAATTCCAAAAAAAAAATGTTTTTAGCGTGAACGAGATTGGTTCGCCAGGGCCATTCACCGGTGTTTCGGAGGTTTCGGCCTCCTCGTCAGTTTTGAAAACAGTCGATCATATGGATTTATTTTGGTCTACCAGCCGAAATCCATTGGCTGAAAGTGGTGATGGACCAGTGTCATTGTACACTATGCCATCACCACATACCACATACGCCTCCCTCCTTGCTACAATGCAGAGCTATAATGTGGGCGGGGTCACTGACGAGGAGGCCGAAACCTCCGAAACACAGGTGTATGGCCCTGGCGTACGAAGCTAAAAACCTTTTTTTTTGGAGCTATATATAATACTAGTCAAAATGCAAGGTACGGTTCTTTCTGTTACCTAGTGACAAATAAAGAAACGATCCCTTTCGCTGGAGCAATTCTAACAACCATATGAAAGCTTAAATCTCTGGCTACTGCGCTACGTCGCCTGTTTTTGAAAAAAAAAACTTTTTGCAACGCTGTTGCAAAAAAAAATTTGTGTTTCACACAACGCACATTTCTCGCAGAACAGAGCTCTTTCCTCAACTTATAAGTAGCCATTCGATAGCAGAAGTTTTGCTGATCCAAAAGGCTGTGCTTAATCTCTCGAAATTCTGTTTCATTCTGGTGTAACAGGAAAAGTAAGATTGAGTCCCATAAAGACGGACGTTTTTAGTCTAAAATGTGGGTTGGGTATGGGCAAGGGAGAGGAGAGAGAGGAAGGTGTGGGGGTGCTGGCCGTCAAATCCACATGGCAATCGATCGATCGCGCTGGCGCATTACACATGTGGTGTGCTGTTTTTCTTTATGTAATTTGAGATTTCTTCTTCCATTTGAAAGGAACTTCAGATTAAATGTATGACTCTGATTCCACAACATTTCCTCTACACGTTCATATGCTTTTCGTGCTTCCAGCGAAGTAACAGTAAAAGCGCGCAGCGGCGGCGTAAACCACAATTTTAGTTCAAAGCTACAGCGTTACAAAAAGTTTTCCAAAAAAAGCCTTGAAAAAAGTTCCTGTCCAGCAAAAAGGATTGTATCTTCATTTGTCTCCGGATAACCGAAAAGAACCCGAAAAATATTTAGTACTATGGACCCACATCCACACGATCACAAGACTCACTGCAGTTCAACGAGAATACAAAAGACCCATTAATTTGAAGAGGCGTTCGATTCGATGGAACAGCTCTTTTGGAAGCTCTGAACAGCTAGAGCGTCCCTACTAAGTACATAACGATTCATCTTGAGCTATACGAAAATTTTGCAAGCAAAATATCACCATTGACAACGCGATATCATCCTCATCAAAGTTATTCATTACCACTTTCGCAAAAAGCCATACGAACATTATATGAGACTACGTGGACGTGAAAACCGACAGCGACAGTTATACTATCCTTGCTTCGCTGATGATTTCGTTCCTATAACAACGAAGCCACAGCATAGCGAAACGAATGCTGACCGATTTCGGCAACGCTTGTGGAAAATAATGGTGTCCGACTAAGACTCAAGAAAATACTGTTCATACGGTCTGGTTTGGTTTGAATGCCCCAATCACGCTCAACGCAACAAATGCCTCCGAGTGCTCTAATTGAATCAAGCTCAAGAACGATAAAAAAAGAGAAAAGTTAGAACGTAGAGGCAACATAAGGGATATAAACAAGACGAAGGATGCTTAAGGAAAGGTCCAAAAAATTGCCAGAATAACGCACTAAGTGGAAATTTTTTTCTTGCTTTCCACATGAGATCAACAGTTGGACTTATTATTTACCCTCATTACCTCCTCTTGAGATAGGAATTTACGCCCAGTTTATCAGGAAAAATGTTCGATACAATAAGATCTTCGTACCGGCCACACATAACGATCACCACTTGGATCCAATCGGCGATTGTGAGAATCGGCCTCGTAGAATCTACAAAGCAAGAATTATCATTGGAATTTTTCAAAATCACGGATAGATTTTCAATAGGCTGGTAGGAAATCGTTTGAACATAACTAAGACCAGAACAGTGTGAACTAAAAGAACAGAGACTAGTACTTACTTTTTCAATCGCTTTTCCTTTTCGAACCACAGCTCTCTGAGCCATTCAGCGCTCTTTTCTCTATCAGTAGGAATATCCTTGATGTTATATTTTTTCACGTCAAAGTGCACATTCTGAATAAGATGTTGCGAGAATTCTCTACTACAAATGATGAAAATCTTGACAGATACAATCTAAGAAGAGCAAGAGCATGCATGGCGCAGTGATACTACGTGTTCTGAGGCACGCATGATCGGCCAATCGATGGTTCTATTTTGCGCTCAAAGCTTACCAAACCTTCCATTCTTACGGCGTCGATGAATTCGTAGGTAACTTGTCTGGGAGGGTAGCAGCACTAACTTGATACATTAGTGGCCACCTCGAGTCATTATAATGGTCACATAAGCATTCAGTCACTTCAAACGATGTCAGGTGAAAACCAACGTATGGCGTACCCCTCTTGGACTGACCAATACAGAGAGCGCTATCCTTTTACCTTTTCATTAGAGAGCGCAGGAACAGCTTCTAGGAAAAGGAGCACGAAGCACATCCCAGATACTCCAAATGTCATAGATCCATTCCCAGACATAATAAGACTAACCTTAGGGAACGTCCCCTCCTTCATTAAACGGATTTCTGAATCCACAATCACATCTTCGTATGCCACAGTTACGTCGTAAACATAGGAGATGTAATTTGCTGTAACGGATTAAAACTATATTAGAAAGATTTGAGTGAAACTTTAAACTGGAAAAGCAAACAACACCCTCTCTCATGACCGTCAAAAAGTAGTTGAAACCAGTAGTTCTCGGATGAAGGAGGTAGTTGTAACGAGGTAGACCATTTTGCATGGCATATACATCGCTTTGCGCAGCAGAACGATCACTTCGATCAGTGCCCTCAGGGAAGAGTAACAGCTAAGAAATTTTCCAACTAGTTTTTCACTGAATACAAGAAAGAGGATTTAACTAAAATTATATAAAGAGAAAGAAACGAAGATCAAAACAAATTCTTCAGCCCAAGCTAAAGCTTCTAAATTTCCAGTTGAAGACATCGCGCGCCGTACGAAAGCGCATGTATAGTCAAGTAGAACCTTTGGCATAACTCGATAATAGTTTTCTTCGAAAATGTCCCTCACTTCGTAGATCTAATCCACAGATTCTTTGCATCCAAAAGGTTGAAATAATAGTAGTTGCTTGACTTGTAATCGAGCAACAGATAGAAGGCTATATCTTGACCAAAGTGATTGTGCCTTCCTCTAGACTCTCTCTCTCTCTCTCTCTAGTAGAGGAGATAGAGAGAGTATTCCTAATTTCTTCCTTTTATTTTACAGCACACGCCTTCACATTTCATTGAGCGAATCCCTCTGCCTCTAGCACTCAAATCGCCTTCTCGCACTTATCGCTTACTTGAGAATCTCGACTTCTTTATGAGCGTCATAGGAAACGATCAAGCAGACCTTTGTTCAATTTGAGGATAGCTGGGTTAGAGTGAGGATAAACGCCGCACCGAGCACCTCTAACCACATGCCTCCCTACCCTGTGTTTGCCTGTGAGCGGCTTATATTCTGCAAATCGTCAACGAGAAATTTATAGTAGATGGTATGCATCAAAACATAAGCCATACGTCCAAATTAAGAGTTCCTTGCAACCTGTTTGTTACATCTACGGTTCAGAGAATCCAAAAATCATGAGGAAATTCATAGACCGTCATCCACCTCATCATGGTTGTCATGTTCTTTCGCTATGAATATCCAATGTAACAAGTCCAGAATCGAAGATGTAGTGAAGAGGACAAAGAACATCCGACTCCGTGCCCACCTTTTCGACTCGACAATCATCCCTGCCCTAACGTATGCAGCAGAAACCTAGTCGCTACGTAAACAGGATGAAAGATCGCTTGGCGTTATTGAACGCGCAGTCGAAAGGTCGATGCTAGGAGTATCCCGTTTCTCGCAAATGAGAGAAAGTGATCCGTAGTTCCGACCTACGTCAACGATAGAAAATCAGAGACGCCTTTCTACACGCCAGGATATCGAAAATAAGGTGGGCCGGGCACGTGATGCGCTTCAACGACAACCGATGGACGAGATCCGTTACTGACTGGATTCCTCGGGATATGGAGCTCTCTACAGAAAAGACCTCTGACCCGATGGTCCGATTTCTTCGCGAAAGGCATAAAAGAAAGATATGATGCTCAGCGAATCCCTAAAGCAAGGTGGACCCACTGAGCTACTCTTGCACGCGATAGGAAAAAAAGGGGTGTTGCTGGTACCGCTTGAGTCACTCTATGATTAACGTGTCGACAGGTGATACAGATGAACAAGTTCATAACCCACCAAGATCACCTATGTTAAGAACTCAATATTTCCATCCAAGAAATTCAGTAAAATGTAATCCTATGCAAAAAAGAAACAGCAGAAAAGTGAACACCGTCATACCCCCTCCCCGCCTCAAAACTTTCCTGCTAAATTGGAAATCAAAGAAAAATTCCCTTACGAAACTGATCGCATTCCTAGTGTCCCTCAAGTAAGCCAATCCTTTTGTACAACGCTGGTACACAAGGAAAACGAGAGTAAATTTAACCATTGTCACCACGGGCATCATGCTGAGTAATCCGATCAAAGGTACAAGTTATGCTGCTTTTCACAAACCAAATTAAAACAACATTTCTCATTGCGCGCGGATCCTACTACTTCTAGCATTCGCTTTGTTCCCTTGCTTGCTTGAGGTTTTCGTTTTTATCGCAGAGGTTGGGGAAACAACCCCAAACAGGTAAATAAAATAAAAAGCCATGAGCGCGGGATCGAACTACTGACCTTGTGTGCAACGCAGAGCACCTCTAACCACTCCGCCACAAGCGCCACATCGGTATTACTAACTATTCGGCCACCCCGCCCCCACAAAGATACAGTAATGTTTATTGCGACGATCCTACCAGATATTCTAATTGGGTTCATATTTTATACACGTCATCCATTTGAACTCTAAGAACTGAATCCTGCTACGACTAACTAATTGAGGATTCGGAACTTCTTGATGGATGTCATCAAATGTTCGTCAAGCCAAATGTTCTTGGAATCTTGAAATTTCTATACTACAGCATTGGCACATCTTCAAAACATCTACCAGCCTTTGCTGAATAGAGGAAGCTTTTCCTAGACAATGACAATTCCCATATGTCGATCCTCGGCGAAAAAAGTATTATGGATTGCCAGATACCATGCAAGCATCACAGCACTATCCCTCCAGAATCAAGGCACACTTACAATTCAGAACTGAGATATAGGAAAAATTACGGTGCAATTTTATTGTCAACAAAGATTCCAAGCTGACAATTAAAGAAAAAAAAGAGGCCGAACAGGAACATCCAGAGATTATACCATGGTAATTTTAGAAGTGAAACAAAAAAATTAGGAAATTAAACGTCAACGATGACAACAAACCTGGTAACTCTTCCCCGAGTCCTTATAGTATCGTACCGACGAAGCTATTGTTTCCTTGTCAATTCCAAAATTTCTCTCCAGGAATATGTAGGAACCGCATCCCATTGCCCATCCTGCGCCGGGAATACGCCTTAAAGCAGCCTGGAAAGCAACTTTTTATATGTAACAGATGATATTCTAACATATTTTCTCAGGTACTTTTCCCTTATCGCTAACCATCCTCAACCCTTTGTGGATGTTTTCTGCTTTTCTGGAGTTCCAGGTGTAATTCGATGGGCTAAATCTCGATGTTGTGCTGTATTTCTAGAACGGCCTTTTCAATCATTGTAGCAGCTAAAATGATGACAAGCTTATACTCAGTCCGTTCCGGCGTATTTTTTACTGGACACAACTTTTCCCTGACCTTTCCATAATCATTTGATTGCTGCAAAATCTCGAAGATTTTGATATCGGAAATTTTTTTGATAAGACCTTCTTAAAGTGCTGTAACAGCTATGATAAGATTGCTTTTCACCCTCAAAGTCATCGCTTCTTGGGACGGCTCAATCAATCGCGCAGTGCGATTCACACTTGGCGCGCGATTTCCTTCCCTTTATTCAGATAAACCTAGATAGAACGTACAACTCTGATACTCCATGACTTCCTCAACACAACCGTGTGCTTTCCGTAAATGGGTTTCTAATGAGGCTCCGTAGCGAGCTTGTTTGGCAATTCAAATTGGTGAACAGTCCAAGCTCAGAGAAAGGTAGAACTAGCTCCTTGTACAATTTCAACCCAAAAAAACTAAGAATCTCTATAAATGAAAAATGTCCAAAAATAACAAAAATACGCGCGATAACGCGCACTCCGGGTGAAACACAGATTATTTCCATAGCTGCAGCGCAGTAAAAAAAACCTTTTCAAAAATCATGCACATCTTTGGAATTTTCGAGACTTAAGCTTTCGAGTGACTACTCAAAATCTAATGGAAAAAATCTAAATTAACTACCGATAATGGAACAATACCTTTTTCACTGTTTTTTTTGTCAAAAGTAGTATCCCGAACAATCTTTAATTAACGTAACGGGTAGTTCAAGCTTCAAGTGTCGCTTCTGAGCAGGGGATTTTGAAAACTTAAATCTCGTTTTCATTTCGAGAACTTTGGTTGAAGCATTTTCGAGATTGAAAGATTACTTTGCCTAAGTCAATATAAACAACCAAGAAGATTAGCAGCTCTTTGAATAAGTCAACTGCTCCAGCATTTTCACGAACGTACGGACAGTATGGGGCATTCACAAGACATGCACATATTTTTGCTTTTTGGACCAAAATTTCTTTTTCACGCCTCTCCCTCCTAGGAACTGAATAATGGAACGACAATAACAGACAGCCTTATTAGCCCACTTTTTTCGAATCTTGCAGAAAATAAAGATTGATTTTGGTGCACATCGATATCGCGGTCCAATTACTTTCGTCTCTAACCATACCATACAGTACGTTTTGTACCGTGCCGCCCGACGCCAAATCTCACTTAGCTACTGTAATGGCGGCGCTGCTTCTCGCGCGAAGGCAATGGCGCAAGTCGCCTGCCCATCAACAGTGTTCCTCAAAGGGTTAAGTCGTTATAGGAAGGAGCGCGTTCTCAGACCACGATATCTGTATTCACTAGGACCAGTCTCTTTTTCGTGAAAGCCGAGAAAGAATGGAACCCACTGACTTTCTGAGACAGTCGCAGTATTGTTCAGCTCCCTGTAAGAAGAGAAAAGAAGAAATCGGGCTAAATAAGGCGGGTTTTAGAGGAAAAATTCAAAGGTCTGTTCAATCTTACGTATACACTACAACGTTCATCCGGTCCGGAATGTAATGAGCAAGAATATTATCAAACTTGGGAGAAAAACACTTTTCACTGAGACTGGGAACTACTTAGCTTACCTTCAATGAGATCTTCTCAGTAGTCAGAAGCAATGGATCCATTTTATACAAAGCGTTCCACAGAAAGAGCCAATCTAATCTGAAAACTATACACTCAAAAAACTTAAACTAAAAAAAAACTAAGTAGATTCTTCCATTTTACCTCCAATGAGGCAACGTTATGATGTCATAACTACACATTCGAGGATGCTGAGTGATATATAAAGTTTTCGACCTCAAGCGGGAGTTAAACCCGCATCTCACCAACACCGACGGTAGGTGCAACCACTACACCCTCGGATCTTCAGCTTTGAATGAATGGCACATGACGGTGGGGAATTTGAAACGCAAGAGTGGATTTCCACTGAAATATGTGTGCCAGTGTAAACCGATGTACCAACCCCAGTCGTCTAGTAATACCCGCAAGATTTTGACTATTTTAGTACTTGAGACCTATTTTAGACATGAGAATACCCAACAACACTGAACCTATTCTTACAGGGTTAATAAAGATGGTTCTGAGTATTGCGCTATTGGAATCCTTTTCGTTTTGTGGCCTTACTTCGGAGATAAGAAAAGAATAAAAAAGAGCGCTAAAGTAAAAACAATTCGCATAGGTTACATATCCTATAGCTGTCAGCTTAACTTGGTTCAATGCCGATATGTGCCAATACCAGACGAAACTTGACGGTTGGTTGCCGACAGAACCGATAGCTTGTGTTGTAGAAAGAGTGACAGTAGAACAAGGACCCTGGTTATGCAGCGGTTAGCACGCGCCTCCGGAAAAATAAGACACGGGTTCGACTCCCGCCCGAGGTCCAAAATTCTGTATATCACTCAAAATTTCCGGATACTGTGCTATTACCTACGAAACACGATTGTATTTACCTCGTCCTATGATTCATTATGATCAGAGCTGGCTTATCACGCAGAATCAGGTCACCGGTAATGTGAAAGCTTGAGTTGAAGACGCATTCCACTAAGCACTGGAAAAAAAAATAATTATCACTTCCAGAGCTGACCATCTATTAACCTCGATATAGACTGAAAAATTCAGTGTTTTTCCTTTGATAAGCAGACCCAAGGCCGTTAGTATGAGAGTTCTTTCCCGTCTTCCGGGGACTAATAAAAAAAACTCTGGGCAAGAATTTTCCTAGGAACCTTAGCAATCATTCGAATGCCTAATATCTGGCTACTAAGTTACCTGGCCGTCTTTTTGAAAGAAACCTTTTTATAACGCTGTATAAACTATTCCAACGCTGTGCTTATTCTCTGGGCAGAAGGGGTCTTTCTTCATTTGTTCTCCAATAGCAAGAAAGAGCCGTAATAGTACTCATTGAATATAATGACAATACAGCACAACATCGATACAGTGGCTGATGCTTCGGCGAGTTTTGCCTTCTTGAGCGCCTGCAAAGCTCAGATTGATTCGCAGTATACCTAATCAAATACTCTCATAGCGCCCCAAACCCGCTAAGCAGAGCGGATGAACTTTCTTCCCCGATCGCATAATGACAAGCTTCATTAAAAATATATTTGTTGGAAAGAAGCCGCTCAAAGTTCTGGAAATCTAAAAATGAACCGCAAGTGCCTTATGATAACGCGTGACGTCGCGCCGCGCCTCTGGCTACGCTTTCTAACCTGAGTCAGGCATATCTTTACCCAAAGCATGACTCTGAACTGCTTCTCTCCAGTAAATAATTTGATGGTATAAAACAAATAGATGAGTGTTCGAGTGGCTATTAACTGTGCAATCTAAAAATGCGGTATTTTCTCTGAACGCGAGATGAATATCCACCCCCTTCGCTGGACAAGTACGTTTTCCAGTAGTGTTAGTAATGATTTGGAAAGCTTAGATATCTGGCTAGAGCTATATGTGGCCGATTTTACAGAACAGCCTTTTATAACGCAGTCAAATGCGAAATAGAATTATGTTTTACAGCGAGCGCGCAATTCAATTACTTGGCCGGAAGCACGAAAAGCGCATGAGCGTGGAGAGAAATCTTATAGCGTTATGGTCTGATGTTTAATTTGAAGTTTCATTCAAAGCGGAGAAACAATTCCTGACTGAATAAAAAAATCGCACATGACGTGTGATATGCGCCGAAGAGCCATCAATCGATGACCGTGATGAAGTCGCGGTATCCCCACTGCCCCCACCCCAAGCCAAAACGCACATGCCCACATGTGTGAATCAATCCTATTCTCCGTTACATTGCCGGGAAACAGTCCTTGCAGAGAATAAGCATAGCGTTGGAATCTTTAGATCTCACGCTACCGAAAGATTACTGATAGTCTACAGGAAGAGCTCCTGTCCAAGGAGAAAAACGCGTGTATGAATCACAATTTTTCCTTCTCCTTGAAGCGTTATGAAAAGGCGTATCAAAAACAGGTCAAGTACCGCGCTAACCAGAGTTTAAGCTTTCGAATGATCACTAACACTCCTATTAAAAGTTCTGGTTCAGCGAATGGGATCGATCATTCATTTACCGCCGTCCAACAGCAAATTACCTAACCCCTTTTTTACGTTTTCATGTTGGGGTTACGAGAGTGCTTGACTGAGCAAGCTGCGAGCCAGTTTGACCTCTTGAAGCTCTGAAAAAGGCGAAACTCAGCCAAATGGTCAGCCACTGTATCATTATGATGCCATAATGCCGCCTTACTCAATTGATACTCTTATAAACAACGTCGGGACTGCTTTTCGCAGAACCACTACTTAAATATTACCCCAACTCATCAACAACATTTCATTGAAGACGAAAGGGGAAATTCTACTACAAAACGGAAGAAAAAATGGAAAAAAACGCTGAAAAGGCATCGACCTAGACACCGAAGATTGAAAGAAGTTGTACTTGTTATCAGTGCGAAAGTAAAGCAGAATCATATAAACTCGATATTTCTCGTTTAAGAGCAATCTACTCTCTGTATTGATTTAACTCGTTTGTCTTATTTATCCTTGTCTAAACCTGCATTTTCTAATTTCCACATGTTTCGCTAATTCTCGGGGTTGCTTTTCAAAGAGTAAACTCGACTATTTCCCTAGAATTCGGCTGATTGTTATGGCTATCTCCCCAAAATGTTTTTGGAGCTCTGGTTCTAACTTCTAGTCTATCAAGGGTTGTCCCATCGAAATTAGAAGATTGTAATCTTAATTTCAAAAGGCCTTGGTGCTACTTCAAAGTTTGTTCCTTTGTTTCGTACTTCCTTCGCCTTGATTTTTACTGGTGTTGACAATAGACAATCTTAACCAACCTAATAAACTCTGTGATACCTCCTCTATTCCCCTTAGAAGCGAACCTGTTTTGTTAGTGATAAAAAGACTTTTGTAGGGCGAAGTTTTGCTCCGGGTTCAAGCGAAATTTTAGGCGCTCAGGTAATAAGACACCCTTCACGCTCCATACTCATAAGATATACAGGATGAAAAAAACAATCACAGAATAACGATCCGCCAGGAAGCTTCATGCTGTTGTTTATTTTGAGCCACGTAGCCAGCAGCGAATTGTTTATTTTGAGTACAAAACCGTGGATCATTGATAAATAAAAACAAACAAACAATAATCATACTACGTCCACAAAACGCCAATATAAAGTCTCAAATTCCAATCTCAGGTGATGATTATTATCAAAATTAGATATGTATAGAGTTTATGGAACATACTAGTTTACTTTAGCATAAGCAGTGAGATAAATCCAAGTCATCCTATAAAAAAAGTAAAAGACCATCTAACAGATGTAAAAGAGCATTGCTCAAGCAGTTCTCAAGCACTTCCTTAACCCTTTCCAGACAGCGTTCATCGCTCGAAGCACAACTTTCTAGCGGTCTTTTTCGCTGGATGAAGCTACTTCACTAGAACTTTAGTAGTTAATCAAAAGCGTAAATCTCGGTGATTTCAATGCTGTTCTTGGTTTCTAAAAAGGCTTTCCCAGTGCGCTGCTGCAGGGAGGCTTTCATGACAATTGTTGAGGATGGCTTTTCAATAGACTAGACTGATACTGAATTAACAGCACAAATCTCAACAATCCGAAGCAAATCCAGTTTTCGAGAAGCCTTCATAGAGCGCTGTAGGAGCTAAAAGAAGATTACGCTTCAAACTCGAAGTTTTCTTCGCTCATAAGTGCTGTATATGTACAAAAATTATGTGAAGGTGTAGAGAAAATTATGGGGCATCAGGGCAATTCAAGAAAACCTAAAAGTTTTCGTCCGAAACGAGGAAAAAATTCTGATTAGATACCGAGAACAGCGCGCCGCTTGCTCCGAAAAGGGTTAGCTGCTTTTATTTCCGTTCTCATAATGAGTAACAGAAATACAGTCGCATTAAACACTCAAAGATATCTTGTCTCTTTGGAGAAATTGATCAAGCAACACCTCATACAATGGTTCCGATCTTTCCAAATATTCCAGATATCTTCAGAAACTCCGTTTTACAATATAAAGAAAAAAAGCTTCTTCCTGACCAGGCGGGAACAGATGAAAAACCGATCTCATTCGCTGGAGAGCAACTTTTCATAGAAGTGTCAGTAATGATTCTAAAGCTTGGACTTGAGACTACAGCCCCACGTCGCCGGTTTTCGAAAAAGAGGTTTTTTGACGTTGCCATAGGAAGAGATTTCTTGGCTTCAGACAAGCATATTTCTCGCCGGGCAGATCTCTTTCTTTGGACTATTAGTAATCATTCGATAGCGTACACGTGTCTGATTTCAACGTTATGCTTATATCCTGAAAAGACCGTTTATCTGAAACGCAGCAGGCAAAAAAAGCTGCTAAGCAGGTAGTAATAAGTCGAACTCCCACGTGAGACCAACGGTGTGCTGTGCGAATTCACGTGAGCGCTGGCTGCGGTTGCCGGTGAACTGTGACGCAATCATAGATTTTCAAACCTATGAACGAGTACAGAATTATGGCGTCAGCAGTCATGTGGCCGCGACGTGAATTAGCCCTAGATCTTCCTTTCTCACACATCGGATTCAGCTTATTTTACCTGCTGCATTGCAGAAAAAACGGTCTTTCAAGGATATAAGCACAGCATTGGCATCAGGAAGCACTGCGCTATCCTATGATTACTAATAGTCTAGAGAAAGAGCTCTGTCCGGTGAGAAATGCACGCTAGTTTCCTGTGGATTTTACAGCGTTATGAGAGGGTATTTTGAGAAACCGGCGATGTGGGGTTGTAGCCAGGAATCTCAGCCTTTGAATAGTTACCAATACTCTTACGAAAAGTTCCTCTACAGTGAATGAGGTCGGTCTTTCGTCTGTTCCCTCTTAATCAGAAAGACCCTAAAAAAAGGCACATACTGCTGGAAAGGTTAGCCAGTAGCCAACAAGCCGATCCGCGCATGTTCGCCAGAACCTCGTTCCATAATAGGCCAGTGGTAGGAGAGGAAATAGAAGGAATACAGAGCCAAGAAATGAAGTTAGGAATACTAGAAGGGCAAATATTATGCCATTTGACCTACCAAACATTACAGTGGCAACATTAGCCGCGCGTGGAGCTAGATCAAGGCTTGATCTGAAATAAAAAGTAATTAAAAACATTCTAAATTCAAACTAAAATGCCTTTTGAAGAGAACTACTCCGCAAAAGGACAAAAATATTAGAAATAATTGAACAAATCTGAAATAACTGATGGAATAAATATAGAGGTCATGTAGCGCAATCGATAGGGATGCAGTGTATTAGTGGGCAAGGCTCTGGTCCAATACCCTTCACCAACAATTTCTTTAGATCAACTGAACGCCTAGGGCACTTTTGCTTGTTAACCTCCGAACTTGTAGGGAGAATCGTCTTGGCCAGCATTCTAGGAGATGATGAAATGCTCAAGTACACTTAAAGCAACACGTAAAATGGTTATAAATTCATTAATATTCATTGATATGCAAAACTTTGACCTCAAACAGGAATCGAACCCTCATCCCACCCTTCCGAGGAGGTGTGCAATCCTATTGTACTACTGGGGGCTATTTTAATAACATTATCCTTCTCAGGACCGTGGACCCACCTCCTCTGCATCTATGATTCCCAGCGTGATTCAGTGATTCTGCTCCACCTTCTTTGCATATCTAACCCTTTGAATGTATTATTGTATCATTTCAACTGCATTATTTTTGCTACTTTCCTGAGTTATGTCACATGTGAATATATTGTTGTTATGAAAAGAAAAACAATAACAACAATACAATTGGAGTAATACAATAATACATCCAATGCGTCCGTACGCTTGAGGTTAGAGATGCAGAGCAGGTGGAGCAGAACGTCCAGCGGTGCTACGCTGAGGGTTAGAGGTACATAGGAAGTGAAGCAGAATATCCAGCGTTTCTACCCTGGGGTTAGAGATGCAGAAGGTGTGGGTCCACGGTCCCAAAAGGATTAAATATTCGTTGATCGGCAAGAATTCCTTATTTTACATCTTTCCATCAACATTATGATGCTATTACTTTTTAATCAATAATGCTGATATTACAGGAAACTTCGAAGCTTGGGTGGAGGTTGAACCCGCGAGTCACCCATGTCGGGTGCGCCTGCTAGTGCAAAAGGTGGTAGGTACGCACAGCGAAATGTCATAGATTAGTATCTATTTATTTCCGTAAATGATTAAATTATTTATTTACACGGCCCCTTATCACAAATTTTTACTATGCGGATCCCACTACTTCTAGAATTCGATTCATTTTCTCGTCCTCTTCCTCAATGAGGTGGAATACTGGACGAGCATGTCTCCTTGCAATCTCGAGGATAGCGTGGCTGTGGCGCTCCACAGGACGTTCTTAATAACTGCCGAAGACGTGCGCCGCGACGAGTATCACAACCACTCGGCCACGGCATCCCAATGTGATAAGAGGTCGTGTAAAATAGACAGCGATAGAGAGATAGCTCCTTTCATTATTATTTGAGCCAACTGGTCATCTGATCTGGTAAGGGCTCTGGTACAGCCCGATACACGTATTTCGTCCTTGCAAACTCGTCAGCCGGGCAGGACCTGTCGTCTTTCGATATTTTTATAGTCAGTTCTCCCGGGAGCTCTACTCCCTTAAAGAGAGACATTGAAGACGAAAGTTTTACACTCTGTGTCAAGTGAAATTTTCACCTAACACAGAGTGTTGCGCACTCGATTGCTCTGTGGCTGATATTGTTGTTATATTATACCTTTGTTTCGGAAGTTCTATCAAGACAACGTTCAAATTTTGATAGATCCTTTCATTATTATTTGATCCAACATGTCATGTAGTCTGGTAAGGGCTCTTGTACAGCCCCATACACGTGTTTCGTCCTTACAGACTCGTCAGTCGGGCAGAACCCGTCGTCTTTCGATTTTATAGTCAATTCTCTCGGGAGACCTACTGTCCCTACAGAGAGTTATCGGGGTATCGGGCTGTACAAGAGCCCTTACCAGACCACATGACAAGTTGGCTCAAATAATGACAAAAGGATCTATTGAAATTTGAGCGTAGTCTCAATAAATTCCACACTGTATGAAAACTAGAAAAAAAAGCGGATTTGAATTTGAGCATAGATATTCGTGGAATTTGAAGCGTATAAGGCTAGAGGATTCCTCCGTGATTAGAATAAATGTGAATCCAGTAGGATAACGATAAACAAACAGCGACAAGACAGTAAACAAAAGGGTAAATAAACAGGGGAGGTGAAAGATGACGATGACGACCATTGCCAGACCGAAACACAGATTACACCGGCGACGTTCGCGTCCAGTCCTTGCCATGTTCTTCCGAGAGGGAGGGGGGGAGGGTTGTCACTACGGGTTAGCGATGACGGTTGGATCCGGTTTAGGCCTCTTCGATCGGTCGTCTCCAATTACTACACTTCTGAGCAGATGTCTTGACCACTTTTACCTCTTTTCCACCTCCCACTCTCTCGCCTTGTTTCTTCATCTCTTTTTTGATTCGATTATGTTCGTAATAAGGAAGTGGGTAGCGCAAGTTGTAGTGATGCCATTCATCACAAGCATAGGGTGCTGTTTCAATCCTGCCCAGCGGCTCCTAGGGCGCCTTTTTCCCACTGGGGTGGGAAAAATTGGTATCGTACACTCGCTTGGAAACAGTCATTACCTGCTGTGATCCACCAGGGAATGGAACGCTTCAAACAGGTTATTCGAGTACCCACAGAAAACGACTTGACCAGTGCAGAATGGCATCCATGGGGGAATCAAGAAATCTCATGCAGGCAAACCCAAAAGCGAAAGGCTTGAAGACCTCCATGAATGATGGAGTTCTACGGCGAGAGAATCGAATAGAAAAACTGCTGGGAGACCCACCCGCATACTAGATGTAAGATCGAGTCATACCTATTAACCACAGAACCGTGGACCCACCACCTCTGTGTCGCTAAGGCCCAGCGTATTGGCGTCTAACCCCCAGCGTTAACCCATTGTTACCCGCAACACGCTCGGAGTTAGAGACGCCGAGGTCGTGAGTCCACGGTCCCGTAAGTGCTAACAATGACTTCGTTTTCTAAATGTCGTTGTCGTAGTAGATTCCCGACCTCTTCAAAATTTCCCCTTTCCTGCTCTCAAACAGCTCATGCAGTAGCAATTCCATTTGTTACCCATGTAGACCACCTCATATCGAAGACTGAGCGGTTGGTCTCAGTGGTGTAATGGTAGCACGAGTATCGGGTACAGACAAAACGCGAGATCAACTCCTGCCCGAGGTTCCCATTTTTGTAAACCATTCAGTATTCTTGGATATATTATCAACTAGTGACCGTCATGCTTATGGAGTATTCCTTTCCTGGAAAAAAATCTGCACTTACGAATTCTGTGCGCACAGCGTGTACAGTATACTGTACACGAGTATTTGAAGACCTTTCTCGTTGGAAAGGGTCTAATTACTCAACTTCACACAGCCATTCGACAGCACAAAAAAAGGCGATTCCAACAGATGGCTTGGTTTCTGGGATGACCTTTTTCTTACGCTGTGGCAACGAAAAGAAAAAAGCTAGGGTTTGAAGGGTTAGCAGCACATCGAGCACATCGAGCATCACAAGAAAAGGCGCATAACATGCTCTTATAACCACTAATATCACCAAAAACCAGCCAACTAATAGTTACTGTTTACTGGCTCAAAAAGTTCAATAACCAAAGTTCGCGAGAGGATTTTGTTATCGGCTCGAAGCAAGCACTTTTAGCACTAAAAGCAGGGTCCGGGGGGAGTCCAGAAGCCAAAAGCACCTTTACAACGGCTAAATAACGTTTTTTGTGTAAGGCCTGGAACTTACCTTACTATGACATTTACGCCTCCAGGAGCTCCACTTCATCAGGAGCGAGACTAATTGAACAAGACTCAAAACTTATTGGACGAGCGATACTTCTGATAGATCAAATAAATGGGCACCGTAACGCAGTGGTTAGTGATGGAGTGTACTAAGAAGCGAGGCGCCGGTTCTATCCCCACCCCCCTCCCTTCATCAACACTTTCTTGCAATAAATAAACGAATGCCTAAGGGAATATCTTAGCGCAGTTAAGATAAAGGATAAAGGATAAAGCTCTTAGCGTGATCAATTCCTGAGGGATGCGCCATGCATTCGTCTTCAATTTTCTACTTCGCCTGAGGTGACTGAATGCCTGTCTGGCCTTTACAATCACCCGCGGTGGCCTTCTGCTGTATCGAGTCAGTGCTGCTTATCCTCCCAGACAAGTCTGAGACCTGCCTGGTACCAATTTACCCACCCCAGGGATGGATGGCTTGGTGAGCCATGAGGGCGATATCAAACCAATGACCTCGTGTACGACGCAGGGCACCTCTAACCACTCGGCCAAATGCGCTCTCCGTTATCCATGAAAAATGATGGAATCCTAAAGTAGCAGCCGAAGTAACAAAGATTTTAGTGGGGATGAATGCGAGGGAACGAAACGAGCACAAGGAGTGCTAAGCGGACAGCAAATTGTGACAATGAGCCAAGAAAATAAACAAGCGAACAAGTAAACAAGCAGATAAACAAACAAATAAACATCAGATCATCACCTCGATTGATTTACGTGGCATTCTGTAGTGGCGATATTCTGTACTAAGGGCAGGCACGAAGTAAGACGTCTAATTTATAGGCAGGATACGGTACTTCATGAGAGACGGTTTCGTGAGCACGTTATTTCTCGGAGTTTTGCGTTGTAACAGGCTTTATCGTGTCGATTTCCTGTGTAGTATAGCGGTGAGATCATTTATTATATTTCTGTTCATACTCTTCTCCAATAGCGCGTAAGGCGCAATGGCTAGAGGTGCTCTGCGAGACGCCGGTAGTCGATGGTTCGATCCCGCCCTCAAGCCACGAAGCTCTTCATCCTTGTGCGGTCGGTGAATCGGTACCAGACTCGCCTGGGAGGATAGTGGCACTACTTGATACATTGGTAGGCCATTTCGAGTCATTGCAAGGCCCAGATATGCATTCAATAACCTCTTCGATGCTACGAAGGGAGTTCAATGCATGGCGTAGACCTCAGGAAATGGTTGGTGTCGAGAGACTTATTTTTCAGCTTTATCTGTTGTTTTTTTTTCTTGAAAACCAATTTTGAAGGCTCGTGCTCGTAAACTAATCGGCATGAACCATGTGGCCAGCCAGCCTATATCCACGACTGTTGAGATACCTGTCAGAAAGGATTCCACTTTGGGAAGCTCACCTATCAAGATTCCCGACGTCGTGAGGGGGATGACGGATTTGAAGAAGGATTTATTCGTGTAAGCCTTCATTTAACACTTTCGGTACTGTTGACCCACTTCTGCGTCTCTTTCCCCAGCGTGGGAACGCATTGAATGCAACATTGTATTACTCCCACGCTGGGAGTCAGAGACGCAGAGGGGCTGGAGCAGGCCGTTCAGCGTTGCCACGCTGCGGCTTAGAGACATGGAGGATGTAGGGACACGGCCCCGAAAGGGTTAAGATTTTGAGTTCAGTCGCGTTATCTTAATCTATTTTTCAACCTCTTAACCCATTTAACCGGTTGACTTCCGTGGACCCAACGGCGTGTTTAACGACTCCACCTCGTCCTCCACGACTGGACGCCCACTGCAACTACTTTTCGTTGCAGAACCCCCAGCTAAGTTTTGGAATGATTCACGTGCGGTGTGCGCCGGCTTATTGACTGCTGTTTTTTGAAGCGGTAGCGTACCTGTACATATAACATTCTTTGTAGAGGTGCGCCCGTTGGCCACGCCTATGGGTCCACGGAACATCAACCGAAAGCGTTTTCCATTTTTCGTAAAACTTTCGGCAGTCGTTCGATAGCTCAAATCGCGGCGGTTTTCGTCCTGTACTGAAGAGGCCTTTTTAGTCACATTGGCGCGCGCGCATTATCGCGCTTATTTTTGTACTTATTTGAAACTTTTTTCTCTGTTTCACAGAATTCGTAGGTTTTCTGTATTATAACTCTAGGAAATCTCTGTTCTATCGTTTTGGGCTCAATCGTAATGTTCATTTTCTGTTGCCAAAAACCCGCGATGAAGCCTATGCCAAAGCTTAAGCCTTGAAGCGCGAAACGTAGTCTTCTTTCTGCTCTCGTAACGCTCTGTGAAAACCTTTTCTTATCCTAAACTTAGCTATGTAATCACCTGATTTCATGCTGTTAAATAACTATTAACAATGCTCTCAAACTTCAGCCGAGCTAAAATGCATGTCGATTGTGAAACTTTTTTTCCCGCTACAGCGCATTATAAGAAGGTCTTTTCGGGAAAAAGCATAGTGAAGGACTAATCGAGGTTCAAGCTGTCCAATCGCTAGTAAAAGTCTGACAAAAAGCGGAAAATGCCCTGCTCCGAAAGGGTTGAAAAGGAGTGAGGCAACGGAAAAGACCAAATTTCAATGTCTCGCTTGCTCTTAAAGCTTGAAATGTAAGCTATAGGATTTCAGAAATAACATCCTATTCACCGTTATGAAACTTGACGCCACTAAAGTGTCTTTAATACAAAGAAAGGTACGACTGGAAAAGTATCTGATTAGAAATCTCGGCCGAGTGAAGGTAATGTTAAATTTTAATTCTAGTCGAGAATACATTCTAAAATATTGAATGGTATGCAAGACATTCGATCCCAGCTGGAATTGAACCTACGTTTCGTTCATGTGAGGAGCGCGTGCTACCACTGCACCACCGAGGTCAACACTTTACTACCACTCTTTCTTCGATATAAGTCGCCGAGGCTTTCAGCAACGAACCTTCAAAGGGTTTGGTCTGATATATATCGAAGAAGGGGTGATGACAGAGCGATGGTCTCGGTAGTGTAGTGGTAGCATGCTTCCCGGCATGGGTGAAGCGCAAGTTCAACTTACGCCTGAGGTTGACTTTTTTCACAGTATCACTCAGAATTCTCAGATTTATAATTAAGACATCATAGCGCTGCTTAGAAGCAGTAGAATAAATTTCCCAATAGATTGGTTCTAGCTAATCCATTAGGATTTCTATTTTACTTTCTAGTAATTTTACTATTCGGTTTTGAATTTGGACGAAGAATTTCTAGTGCATCATGGACGCGGACGATCCGAAATATAAATTGTTGTACTTCGATCCGTCCGTCGTCAATGAGTCTTCAATAGAA
Source organism: Parelaphostrongylus tenuis (assembly GCA_019055375.1). NCBI lineage: Eukaryota > Metazoa > Nematoda > Chromadorea > Rhabditida > Metastrongylidae > Parelaphostrongylus > Parelaphostrongylus tenuis. The sequence continues at coordinate 90,520 of JAHQIW010001546.1, forward strand.
TTGAAATCAGAGATAGAGTCTAAGATCAAGCAATACGCCGATGGTGAGTCCAATCTTTTGACTGACTAAACTGCATCTCTAGCTCTCTTCTAGATGTTGAGCTAGTGTGGGAGACTCGATTAGTGGCGATCACTTTTGAAGATTGGGATTTAAAAAGGATTTTCAGGGCCGTACTGCCCAAGGAGCTCGAGTTCAGGTGAGTATCTCCGTCCACGCGTGTTACCCTTATGTTTTTCCTTTTTATTTTGTTATATATAATTTTATCAGAACCCTCATAGTGCTTCTGTCTTATAGATCAGCGATTCATATGAATTCCTTTAATCTCAATTTTCAGCTCATATAGCCAAATTGGACATATTGTGCATGTTAATTTGCGAGAAAATTTATTGCCATACAAGAAGATAATTAGCCAGATCTTACTTGAAAAGGTCAGCAAATGTAGGTGAGTTGAGAAGTCTTGGTGTTCAGCTTCTCTATAAAAAGATTGACTAGCTGGTGATAAATAAATTTCTTTATTTACCGGTTTTTTAGCTGTGGTTTGATGCTATAACTATATGCCCAATAATGTTGAGTGATGTACTAAACTTTGAACCGTGGACTGGAATTGTATCTGCATTTCACGCTTTCCGGAGCGCTTACTAACCACTGCGCTACCGGGGCTACTGCTAGCACCCTTACCGCTACACAAGATATCGATTCTGTCAACAACCAACAGTTAACGGTGGGCTTAGGAAGCACGTATCGGCATTGAACCCACTTACGTTGGCAGCTATTAAATATATCTAGTCAACGAGGATTCCTTTTCAATCGCTCTTTTTGACCGGATCGTTGCTTTGTATCACACAGAAAGAGTGGAGTAGAACAGGAGCCCCGGTAGTGTAGTGGTTAGCATGCGTCTCGGGAAGGGTGAGAGTGAGTTCAACTTCCGGCGGAGATTCAAAGTTTTGCATATCATTTAACATTATCAAATATATAGTTGTAACCAATATATATCTTAATTAAGCTGTGTTACTGGATTTCCGTGTTGTGGAGTTTCGTTTAAGATAGTCTTTCAACAAAAATCACGTATGATAGTGTTTTAGCAAAAAACTCGAGCAAATAGAACTTCATTGCCTATTTTCGTTAATTTCTCAAGAAATTTGTCTTTTTGGGACTGCAGGTTTTCATGTCTGCCCTTTGATAATGTTTAGTGTTCTTAAGCGCTTTTTGCTATATAAATTTACTACAGTATTGATTTCGCAAGTATTGATGTTTCCTATTCATCTAAAAATTTTTTCCTTCAGGACTGTTGTCAATAAATTTGACAGCATAACAAACGAGTATCGTAATTTCGAGTTAGATTTACTAGCTGGTGATGACGATTACGTCACTGAGCTTATCGAGAGTGGTGTGAGATATCGACTTGACTTTTCCAAGGTAACATTTCGATACTTCTTGACCATCCGGTTTCTGTACTTCTTTTTCCTCTTGCCATTTTTCCCAGTGAATTGTCACTCTGCACTGGAGATTTTCCATGTGATATAGAGCATACGAGCGCATGTGGCGCAGTGGTTAGAGGTGCCCTGCGTCGCACACGAGGTCAGTGGTTCGATCTCGCGCTCATGGCTCACCAAGCCATCCATCCCTCCGGGGTCGGTAAATTGGTACCAGACAGGTCTTAGACTTGTCTGGGAGGATAAGCAGCACTGACTCGGTTCAGCGGGAGGCCACCGCGAGTCATTGTAAAGGCCAGATGTGCATTCAATCACCTCAAACGAAGTTAAAAATTGGAGTCGAATGCATGGCGCATCCCTCTGGGATCGATCAACGCCGAGAGCTTTATCCTTTTATCCTTTTATAGAGCATACAACGGCAAATGACTTTAAAGGGTAGCGACGACTTAGTCAAAGCCAAGATCTTTTTTATAAGAGACACTAGAGTGTCAGCTGTTACATGTGTTGATCCCAACAAGTCAATATCTTATAAGGTGTGGGGCAGTATTTACTGTTTGGCTGTAATAAGTGGAACGTTCCAAATGTTACAATACATAGTCCTTCAACTTATAACATACAGGATAAAGGTTCATTCCGGCTATAAGTGATGAACAAATGAGTATTCGACCTCATTCGCTGTACAATAATTTTCATAAGTGTTACTGATCAATCAAAAGCTTGAATCTCTGGCCGTGACCGGTCTTTGAAAACATGCTTTTATAACACTTCGATATAAAAAAAGCGGTCGAATGAAGAGATATGATTCTTTTTAGCAACCATAAGCGCGACTGCAGGTCTCTGCAATGTCAGGGGATTCTGTCACCTGATTCGCGGTGATTTATTATACGGTGTCGATTCCTTCATAGAGGAGTATAACCTCAAGGGATCCACCGAACCGAGGGACTGTGCTACTGAAGATACCTGAAGGACGAATCAGACGCCTTTCCAGCACTTAGGCCTCACAAACGGCTCAAAACATTATATCATAGAGCCATGGCGTCGACTGTTTTCAAAACCTTACAATAAACATTCAAAATGATTTTTAAAAAAGAATGTTTGAAGCCTAAGCGAATTTCTTATGCCAGGGTCATACATCGGTGTTTCGGAGGTGTCGCCCTCCTCGTCAGTGACCCACGCTCCACATTAAGCCCTGCATTGTAGCAATTAGGAAGACGTTGTTGTGACGACACAGTGTACAATGACGCGGTGCCATCATCACTTCTCAGTCGATGGACCTTGGCTGGAGGAACAAAATTGACCCATGGCTTCGGCTGTTTTTAAAACCTCGCAATAAACATCCAAAGTAATTTAAAAAAAAAAGAATGTTTAAAGCCTAAGCGAGTTTCGTACGCCAGGGTCATACATCAGTGTTACGGAGGTCTCGCCCTCGTCGTCACTGATCCACGCTCCACATTAAGCCTTGTATTGTGATATTGAAAAGTACTGGCAGTCTAAAGAAGGGGTTTTATCTAGCGAAATATAAGGGAGATAGGGAAAAACGAGCGATCGTGCGAAACATAATTTTATCCAATTTTTCACAGCTTTATAAAAGGGTGTTTTGAAAAATCGGCCACGTACTGATCTAGCCAGAGATTCTAACTTTCGAATGATTACCAATACTCCTATAAAAAATTTGTCTACAGCGAATGAGGTCAAATATTCATTTATTCCCTTGTAGCCGGAAAGTACCATATTTCTTGCCATGTTCCTTGAGTTCTTCACAAAGCGAAACAAATCTTATCAAAACGCTTGCATATAGTGTTCTGAATTGTTTTTTTTACAGGTTTTCTGGAATTCACGTCTCAGTCATGAGCATGAGCGTGTGGTGAAGTTGTTCAACTCACGGTCATTGGGTGAGTACATCATTTCTTTCTCATCCTTACTCTTGGGCTTTTGACGCATAAAGAGCTATAGATCGGAGATTAGTCATATTAAGCATACATCATATTTAAATTAATTGTTCAGTTTATGATATTTGTGCTGGAGTTGGTCCATTTGTTTTGCCAGCATTAAAGAGACGTCGTCCAATTCGAGTGCTAGCGAACGATCTCAATCCAGAAAGTGTACGATGGCTAAAGGAAAATGCAACTCTAAACAAGGTTCTGTTTGTTTTCTTCAAAAGGTTTTTGGGTAGTTCATAATAGGGGCCCAAATTGATGAAGGGGACCGGCGACCGAGTGCTTAGTGATGCTTAGCGCAATTCCATGTGTGGGGTTATTCTCCCTTCTCCTCCAAGCAGATTGCGGCATTTAATAACGAACACTCTACGGGACGCTCCAGCGAGATTATCCTCGAGATTGCAATAGAATCCGCTCCACCACTGTTCTATGACGTTCATGAGGAAAGCAAATGCTCAATCAGCAACGAACATGAGGAGATGAGTTGAATGTTAGAAGCAGTGGGACTTGCGCAGTTGAGATTCAAGAAGCTGTGTTACGGGTCAGATAAAGTGACAGTAAAATGATATATAAATGAATTCAGATTCCTGATGGAAAAATTGAAGTTCACAATCTTGATGCCCCCGAGTTTATTCGTGGAGTTGTTGCCAACGATCTAAGTCAGGTAAGTGTTAGAAGTGGTGTAAATACATTTTGTTTTTTCACTGTCGTAACCTAATTGTTTCGTGAAGTTCCCTCCTGAACTACACACTTTCAAGAATTTCTTAGGTATTCAGTTGTCTTTGTACTCAAGAAAGGTTGGAAGTTGTTTTTCTAAATGTTTAAGACTGTGCATAATTTCAGGAGCTTGTGAAAGCGAAAACATCGGAAGTCACACCTTCTGAAGCGAACATCTTAATGAATTTACCTGCTTATGCCATCAACTTCCTTCCTTCTTTCAAAGGATTGTTATCGAAGCATGTATCCTCCGAATTATCGTTGGTATTTCCAGTGAAAGTCTACTGTTACCTATTTGTTAAGGTATTTAATTGTTCCTCAGTGTCGAAAATGTTCTTCAACTTCAAGAAGTGTTTGTCAGGCTCTTGAAGATGTGCCTATGGATTGGTATGAGAAACGGGCAAATGGAATGATTCGAGAGTTTTTAAACGAGAAGGAAGCTTCGATAGAACTTATCCATCATGTTAGTGCGTAGTAGATTTTGTTATGATGACGTAGATTTGCTCACCATTAAGGAATAATCCCACGGGAATACCGTGTTTTTAGGTGCGGACAGTTTCATCACGCAAGGAAATGTTTTGTGTTCAGTTGAACTTATCTTGGGATCTTTTACTGGACAAAGCAAGTACTGCTTTTTTAAAGAGAAACTGCAGTGAGGGAGTCGATTCGGTTTCATATAAAAGAACAAAACTCGGTTAACGATCTTTTTATGTAAATTTATGTTAGAATTTAATGCCATTATAGAAATTATTTTTTATAGAATGTGTTCTTCTTTCGAGTAGTTAAAGAGGTCTAAATGGTTGTCAACTCAATATCTCTCCATGTTGCTGGGCTGCGATCTTCTGAGATTCTTTGAAAGATGTCTGTTAAGCTTTTTCTTCCTCGGATCGTTGTTGCGTACGGGTAGAAAACACGTGTTTGTATCTCACTAATCTTTTTTTGCAAATGTTGGAAATGAATGATTGTATGTTTAATGTTTTAAGGTGATTGACAATCACAGGAGTGATCCATATACTTCATGTGTTGAACAACTGTTAAATGATACTTCGAAATTATAGTATTTCTACTGCTTATTCCGCAGTGTTATGATGTTACTTATATAACTTAGAATTGAGTGGTGAGTAAAACACGGCCTCAGGCGGGAATCGAACTCGCGTTTCATCCTATCCGGGTACGCGTGCTTATGGAGATGTTGAAGAATGAGTGGTCGGGCAAATGTGCCTTGGGGGTTTAGTGGTTGGAGCACGCGCCCCCGGATAGGATGAAACGCCGGTTCGATTCCCGCCTGAGGCCGTGTTTTTGCTCACCACTCAATTCTCTATGTTAAATGATAGTTTTATCCGCGCTCATTGTTCACCAAGCCTTCCATCCTTCTGGGGTTGGCAACTTGCTAGCAGACTTGTTTGGAAGGATAGGAGCACCACCATGATACATCGGTAGGCCATCACGAGTCCATGTAAACGTTGGATAAGCATAGAGTCACTTCTAATGATGTATGGTGGAATTGAATGTATGGCGTTTCTCTCAGGAATTGAACAGCCTTGATAGCTTGATCCTATACGATGTAAGGAATATGTCAACTCCACCTTTGGTTCAAGAGGTGCTCCCTCCAAAAGGAGAAGGAATAAAGCTCTCTGGGTTGATCAATCCTTGAAGGATGCGCCATGTATTCGTCATAAATTTTTAAAACCTTGTTTGAGATGATTGAATGCATATCTGGCCACAATGGCTCGCGGTGGCCTCTCGCTATACCGGGTGAGTGCTGCTTGCCCTCCAAGAGTCTGAGTGCTCTCCGGTACCAATTCACTGCCCCGTAAGGACGGATGGCTTGGTGAGCCATACGCACGAGTTCGAACCATTGACCTCGTGTGCGACGCAGAGCATCTCAAACCACTGTGCTACATGCGCTCTGAGAGCTGCTTTTATGAGATGAAAAGCGAAAGTTCTCGGCGTTGATCAGTCCCTGGGAAATGCGCCATGCATTCGTCTTCTTCTGACATCTCTGAAGGTAACTGGATACAAATTTGACCTTTACAATGACTCGCAGTGGCCTACTGACGTATCAAGACGATGTTGCTGCTATTCTCCCGTGCAAGTCTGCTACCAATTCGCCGACCCTGAGGGGATAGAAGGCATTGTGAGCCTTGGGCGCAAGGTCGAACCATCGACCACGACGTGTATGTCGCAGAGCATCTCGGGAACAGGTGGGCTGCACGCACCCTATCGGATATTGTTGGTAATGTAGACAGCTAGGATCGTTCGATATCGATAAGCAAAGAGCTAACAATAAGGAAGCAATCTTGTTCATTGAACTCTTCTGTGTCGACAAAGTCTGCCCATTCTGCTCAGATATCCGGCAAAGTGAATCGATAGGCCGCCAGGATGCGAACGTCTCCGACGCAACACACTCGGGGAAGTGGGCGGAGCGATGCAGCACACTCATGGGCAATGGGCGGAGCGACGCCGACCGTCATTCACCAGCAGTCGGCGGCGGAGGGTGGTCGCTCCATCTCTGTCGTCTTACCATCTTCTTCGTTGTTTTTGCGTATATCGGTCCTATGCGTTATCTATTCCTCTCATTAAATATTGATTCTTTACCATGATTGAGCGTTCTATCAACTGTTGATAGCGGATCGATTGTCTAGCCACTGGATTGATCTACTGCATCATCATTATCGTGGGTATCCCTCACTTATTGTTCATCGCCTCGCTTACTGGTCACATCCTTACGTACCAGTGTGCCGATCAAGTCACTGTTTCGTAGACTCTGTCTAGAATGAAGGGACACAGTGTCTCTTTACTAGCGTCTCTAATGACTTCAACTGTTGACGACAGATCGACTATGTAACTGCTAGGTAACTCCGACACATTATAATCGTTGTACTTGTCCTCTACTCAAACCACTGCCCTGTTCTCTCGTGTACGTCTCCACGATGCATTATATTGGATGCATTGTATAGAATGCACTGTAGTGGAACTACCGTATTGTTCTTCAATATAGTCTTTGGTTTTCCCAACTGTTGTTGACTGCCGAGTGGATTTACTCTGTAATTACCGTAGTACGCACCCTTACTCGTAGCTCATCGCTTTATATTATCACTCGTATTTCTCACGCTCACTGAAGAAGTCTTGCGTATCAGTGTAGTAGCAGTTTTATTAGTATAATCGATTACGTAAAGCCACTGAACCACAAATTCATGGCAGTCTTATTGCTCTCTAACAATTGCATGAACCCACTGAGTCAGCCACTTTATCTGAAGCACGGTTCTCTCAACTACTGATTGTTATTGTCGCGTATTACCGTATTGGGTGTTACTGTTTTTATCGTTCGTCGTGTCATTAATGTTATTATGTAGACGAAGGTTTAATTACCCAAGTTTGAGGTACAACATCTATACAGTTGGAAGCATCTTAGTGACATTTTGGATGTTTAGCATCATATCATGAACCAATAGTTTTTATTGCATTGGTGCACAACGCACTAATGTGATGTTTTGCGGAAACTTTTACGTGTCCTCAAACAAACCTGTCCTGTTCCAGAATTTCAGTATCGTCACCAGGATGGATGTGAATCTCCAATCTTCTGATGGCGTTACTTATACGTTACCGAAGGACGCAGTCACATGGTCATCACTTCTTGAAGATATCTGCGAACATTGCAGTAATGGAGAGAACAATGTAACTGTTCCTCTCCCTAAAGTACCTGACGTGGCTTTGGGACCCGTAGGTATGATTCTATAGCTATACATATGCCTTTCGGCGATAGCATGGCCGAGTGGTTGTGGCGCTCGTCACGCCGTGGAGCCGAGCCCGGCCCCCAACCCTCTCTGGCGGTTGACAACAACGCCCTGTGGAGCTGTACAGCCAGGCTGTCCTCAGGATTGCAAGAAGACTCGCTCAACCAGTATTTCACGACGTTCAGGATTAAGAGGGGAAAACGAATTGAATTCTTGGAAGTACTGGGATCCGCGCAGTGAAAAAAGGGACTGTGAAGACGGATCAATAAAGTGTCTGAGAAAGTGTCAAATGCCTTTCACTTCACTTTATCCCTTTATGTCGTCCCGTATCACACCGTTTTTCACTGTGCGGATCCCATTAGTTCTACCGTGTAACGATCTCCCCTCGTTAATCGCTTAATTGAGGACTTGTCTCCTCCATGAGCACTGCAGAATACTGGTTCAGCACATCACCTTGCAGTTTCAAAGATAGCTAGGCTTGGGCGTTCCTTGGAGCGTTCATTATTGATAACCGGAGTGTTGGGGAAAGGGTAGGGGATTAACCTCGCGCCAAGCATCACTAGCCACTCGGTCACAAGGACTCCACCTCGTTTGCCCCAGTTAGTCGCCGATTAGAGGACTACTTTTCATTGCAAGACCCACATCTAAGAAAAGTCACAATGCTTTTTATTTGACCGCCTTTAGCGTTGATAAGATCTGTTAATTTACCCAATCATAAAGAATGATGTGCAAAAATATTGGCACTAAAAGAGATAGTCGTCAGTACTGTAGTCGGCGACCAATCGGGGTAGAGGAGACGGACGCGTGGGTTCGCGGATGTCAACCTGTTAACTGATGGATCTCCATAGTTTGTGCAATTGTTTATGATGCGTGAAATGTCTGATGAAGGAAATAATTTTAGGGCCGAGAAGGACCCCAATGCAATAGTTATGTGTAACCTTAAATGCAATTCAATTATTTCAATAAGAGAAAAATTACGCTCATTATTAAGTGGAATGGATGCGTCGAAAAACGCAGGTATGTGCAGAACTCTCGAATACGTCTCCTCAATGTATCCAGTCCAATCAAGGCGACTATTACGGCAGGGTTGGTCGTCATTCGTGATTGCTTTAAATAAGTGGGCGATTCCCCAGCCCATTCTTACATTTAAGGAATTTGTATTATTAAACTGGGAACGTGCATTTTTCCATCATCTCAACAAGGACGTCCTTTTTATGGTACTGAATGCTGCCTCATATATGGGAATTGCTGCGCTCGTTGCCGCGGGAACAACTTATATCGCAGAGATGGTTAAGGTAAGACTCTTTTCGATTTGCTACATAAAGTTCGAGTTTAAGGTGTCGTCAAGCCTAGAAGGTTTGAGTTGAACTACTTATTATCCATTGGAACAGTACAAGGGCAGAGACAGAAATCTGGGCGACAATCAGTCTTTGAGGTATGCGCCATGCCGCTGCCTCCATCGAGCATCGCTTGAAGATTGAATGCTTATCTTTCACGTTGGCCTATTTATGACTCGAGTCAATGCTGCTAAGCTCTCAAACAAGTCAGATAGCATTATCTGACCGTGAAGAGATGGAAGAGTCGGTGATCCTCGAACGCAGAATCGAACCATCGAACGCGTTCATCACTATGGAAAACTACGTGGTTAGATATAACTTCTCCATGGATTACTTCTGCCGCTTACGGAAATGGAAACAGCGATGCGCGTTTTGTTTGAGGACTTTTATTTTGCTACTTTTGAAGAAGAAGTGTTTATGGTTGACTCAGAAGAGTTGTTCATAAACCATGAAGCTTTTCGATAGGAGACCTAGTCACTTGATCGCAAATATCGAAGAATAGACCCCAGCGCCTAAATACAAGCAAAAGCATCCCCACATGTGCTAATCTATCTGTGGACATATCGGAGGTCCACGTGAGGTCTCGACAGACATGAGAAAGCCGTGTCTTACTCTTACTTTCATCTCATGAGCTCACGTGAGAAAATTAGTGAACTTCTTGTATTCGACTCGTTTCCTCGCATACATCCCCCACAAAGATCTTTGGACATCTCGTCAGATATTATGGCTGCTGCTTGAGGATTTCGTCTCCTTTATGAATGGCGAGGAATGCTAGCGGAGACGTTTTCCCTGCTTTTTTCGAGGTAACCGAGCTAAGGCATTCGTGGATTGATTGCAAGAGGGCGTTGAGGGGAAGGTCAACTTAGCGCCTTGCTTATCACCTTTCTGATACACCGCATCAGAACCACTGTGCTATCTTGGCTCCTAAAACCATGTATACAATAGAAAATGATCAAAAACTTAGTCCTTTTCTTACTTGTACTTAGTTGAATGTTATTCAGGGCATGACAGTCGAGGAAGCTCGAGTATATCTCAACTCCACGAGCAGTACAACCAAAATGGAAGGCATACCCGAAAGTGTGCCTGGATTAGATAGTGATGCGTAGTTCGGTGGCCAGCCGTAATTAAAGTTGTTTATCGTTGTACAATACGTGAGCTTCTCTGTAATAATCCTATTTTTTGAAGACCGACTTCCCATTAACCTCGGTATCGCCAACCAATAATACTTTCTTTCATGATTCATTTAGCTAGCATTTGAGATTGGTAAATAAGATTTATTCGACTAACGTTTTGAAGATGAAAATATCGTAACACTAGCCGATTAGAAGTTATTTAACAATCTCGTAGTAATATTTAGATCAGTAAAGAACCTATATGGCATATTATAATCTGTTTTGTCGATGAGCGAAAAATGTGGTTGTTAGGAGAAAGATTAATCCAACATAGTTGACGTCTCGACGGTTTCACAGCTTTTTTCATAGCCTCCGTAGGGAAAAAAATTGAATACCCAAGTTTTTGGTGTTGTGACTATTTTGCGTTTTGAAGAAACAAATCGCTGAAACGCCTGTCACTGTGAATTAGTTCTGTAATGGCAGCATTGCTTTTGCTTATCAAAGAAAGAGTTGTATATCGAGGTGAACTGAATGTCAGCCTTATCACTTTTGAATCGTCACTTCTTGCTCAGGGAAACTTTGTTGTTCTCATGGATCTCTTGATCACCTTTTTTGGTCGGAAGAATACTTTTGATGAAGATTTTCGCGTCTGGTTGTTTCTAGGTGCTTTCATACGTGTTTTTTTGAGTGGTCACTTTACAATACTTTGTTAAGCCGGTAATCAGCTGTACTCTCACCGTTTCTTGTCATCGTGTCTAAAATAACGATATAAAGATTTTCTTGTGTTTTTTGTTGATGGACCGAGCCGCAACTCGCTTGATTGTGTTTACTTTCGCATCAGGTTTTATTGTATTCATAGGATCCTCAAATATCTTATGCAATCCTCCTTCATAGGATATGTTTTCAAAAGTCTCTTTATTTTGAATGTCGTGCTTTATGTAGGTATCCATGATGGCTAAGTGTTGATTATTTGTGACAGCTGACTCTTTTGGGACGCCGTGACCTTTTCCTGACTCATGTGGTCTTTTGAAAGTGGATTTCAAAACTAGTTGTTTGTTGAGCCGTCATTATAATCACTGGGCAGATCTCGACACTTCTTGCATTCGTTCCACTTCCACACAGTTGTCCTCCACGAGGATCCCCCGAATATCTCGCGTGCTGCATCGGCTGCTGCTTGAGTTATTCATCCTGAATGTCCTGTGACGTTGGTCGAGACGATCCTTCTTAAGGTCACGGAAGTAGCCCAGTTTACTTGTTCCCAGTTGATAGGATTCAAGAGAGTTTTTGGAGAGGGGTTTGAACCACCGTAATGCTCGTTGTCTTGCTTTTCAACACACTGCACCACTAATTTCTCCTGCTTAACCGCGAACCAGTAAAAAATCAGGCTTAAAATGTATATCGCCGCGAATCGAGATGGATTTACGCGTCAGATTCTAAGTGTTAATACGAGTAAGCATTGAGTTGGAAATAGAATCGTGAATTGAATGTAATATGGTGTTGCTGTGTCATTCCGGCTTAGATTTTCTTACATACGCCATATCTCAAACATGGGTAATCAAGCGTGGGATAGCCTCGAAAGACAGGAAATAATATTCGTATAGTCGTCAAGAATTCCTTATCAAACCGCTCTTCAACGGTAGGAGGATGCTATAGCTATATATTCAATGAGGTCAAGTGATATGGAAAAACTTTGATTAGCTTGAGCAAGAGTTCAACCCGTGTCTCAGCCTTTGCTGGTCCGCGTGGTAGCCACTGCGCTACGTCGCTCTTGTTTATGCTATCACTCTTTCTGCGATACACGAAGTTTCATGTAGCTATACGATGATCATTTTTATTGTTCAATTCAAGAGACTTCGCAAAAACAATCTCAAATACATGGTATGAGGGGCGCCTTCACGTTCAAAATCTATAGTCTACGACGTCGAATAGCCGAGCGTCTATCGAATAAGTAAGAGAAATGTGAAGCTCAAAATTGAGGGCAACCTCGAAGTGAAAGAATTTCCTGTTCAATCAGGTTCAATGAAAAACGTGTGAATGAAATTGGCCCTGATCTTGCCTGTCTGGAATGGCTTATGGAATGTGGCTCGACTGAGGTTTGCAGCTTTTCTTCGCAATTGTGTTCATTATTAATTCTTATCCTTTTAGATAATAATGAGTGATAACCAGCGAATAACGTCTATTCGACAAATGAAGTCTTACATAAAAGAAAAATTAGAAGAAAAGGTAGTTAGTTGGACATTTTCTGTTCCCTTTTTGCGACGTAATCTAAGCTAAAATTGTGGAGAAGCGCATTTTTTTAAATCGAAATATTTTTGAATATCTTGCTCTGATTTACTGAATAAATCTTTTTATCGTCAGAACTACTTTTTCCGTCAATCCTTCGAAGCCGTGGACCCAACCCTCTGCGTCTCCGTTCCCAACGTGTTGCGTTTTACAATGGCGTCTAAGCCTCAGTGTGCCATTGTCAGACGCGGCACGCTGGGAGTTAGAGACGCGGAAGGTTGGGTTCATGGTCCCGAAAGGGATAAGTGGCAGTATTCTAACAAAAAATACTCTTCAGGATGCTTTTAAGCCGATACTGAACCCGATCTCCGATGATCTGAAGTATAGCCTGAGATGGAAAGATGTTCCACAAGTGCACATATCAAAAGTCTGGTATATTTGCTGAGTTTCTGTGATTGAACATGGTAACTTGATTCATTCCGTCTTTACACGGGCCATATGGGTCCACGCGCCAAATGCCAGCCCCCTTTTTGTGGCCTGGAAATTTCTTTTCTCCTTCTTTCCGCGAATTGAACAATGGAAATTTAAATTTGAGGAGTCCAGTGAGCCCCATCTTTTCAGCGTCTCACGGAAAATATGCACTAAAACGGACACACATAGATACCGCGCTTTGATCGAACACTCCTCTTAAATCCCTGAGTAACAGCGTCTATTCGCTTGGGTATCAATAAGGCAGGCGGCATTTGCATGTCTGTGCATGCTTGATTGGCTGCTTGCCTACTTTCCCACGAGATGCGGCGCCGTCATTACAGTGGCTGATTTGACATTGCACACCTTGACACGAAACGTATCATATGGTCTTTGAAGGATTACATCGGCGGAATGGGTTGAGATTGCTTTTTGTCAAATATATACCGTTTTTGCAAAGGAAAGAGGTTTGATAATTTGAGTGAATCATAGGTTGACGCCAGTGATTCGGCAATTGCGAACGAAGGATTCAAATATTTTCGTGAGGTCAAACGATTAGAAGTGCTGAAAATGAATTTTTGCGATTATTTCGACGACGAAGCAATTAGGGAATTGGCACTCGGAAGACCAGCGGCTACTCTGCGTGATATAGTAAGCGTACATCTGAGGGAGATCCACACGAAGTGATTTGTCATTTTTATCGTGATCACTTTCTGATCTTTGAAGGAAATAGTTCTCAATCCGTCTGTGAGTGATGGAGCAGTCTACTGGTTGTCACGGTTGACAGCTTTACGACGAGCACACTTCTACTTTCTACCATACGTCACTAATCGACAGTGGTTCATACGTCAACTGAAGCTGGCCTTACCCAGGTCAGAATCAGTGTCATTGTCGAATCTCGTAGTTCATAGCGTAGCACGTCGGATTAAACCTCTGATGAATTAAGCTCTCGGCGCTAATCAGTCTCTGACAGATCTGCCTGTATTTGACTTCATCAAACATCGTCTGACATGACTGAGTGCAAATCCAGCCTTCACAATGACTTGTGGTGGCCTACCGATACACGAAGTCACTGCTGCCATCCTCTCAGTTAAGTCTGGTACTGATTCAGTGACCGCGGAGGAATGAAAGGATCATTGAGCCTTGAGCGCGGGATCAAACCATCGACCTATGACATCGGACCGAACGAGTTCAACTCGTCGCCCCATGTTTATTCACTGCTTCGCGTGCTTTCGGATGTAGAATCATGACACAGACGTGTTTCTGTGTAATTAAGCGAGTCACTGATTGGTTATAAATACAAAGATTCATGGTAAAATTACGTAAGAATTGTGCCAATGATGAAAATTATAAGGCTCGTGTAACGCACTGGTTAGAAGTGCTCTGCAACACTTGTCGATGGTTCGATCCCGCGGCCAAGGCTCATCAAGCCTTTTCTCCGTCCAAGGTCGGTGAATTGCTGCCATACTTGTATGCGACGACAGCAGTTGTGAACTAATAAGTTGGTAGACCACCGCGAGTCATTATAGAGGCCGGAGACGCATTCAACCACTTCAAACGAGCCTTATGAAGTCGAATGCATGGCGCATTCCTTGATCAACGCCGAGAACTTTATCCTTCGTCTTTTTGTAAAACAATGTCTTCGATTCAACGTAACTGATAATTTAAGAGATAGCTTGTAGTGATTTTCGTTGACGCTTTTTTTTTGCTCCAAAGGGTCATTCTGGGTTGAATCTCGTTTTAGTTATCCATTTATTTTTTATGATTTTTTTTGTTGCAGAATTAGACAAAACAATTTCAGATGCACCGTTACGTTCCCGGAAGCGATTCATGTTGGTTACGGTTATGAGGAGAAGTAATATCATACGTCGAAAAATGAAAAATCATAACTACTCAGGTAAAGGATATCCGGAATTTGGCAAAACACTCTAGTAGTGTGACGTGACTGGAGTAACTTACTTATCGAATGAAAACTGGGAGGAAAATAATCAAGTTGTTGGGAATTGTGAGTTGTGAGATCTGAGTAACCTAAGGTTTTATCTCATTCAACATAGGAAACAAATTAAGAATAGCTTACCGTTTGTTTACGGCGTGTATGTTTTTTAATACACTCGTATCTGAAGGATTTTTCGGCTGGACGGAGATCTTTCACTGTGGCTTTTAATAGGCAATCGGTAATCCTGAAACGGCGATTTTCACCGTGGCTTTGTTTTCTGTAGAAGTCTTCATAGTGCGCTATAGCAACGAAGAGATTACTACGTTTCTCCTCCGTAGTGCAATGTATGCTTCTCCCTCGTGATTGCTTGCCCTTTCACCAAACTTTCAGTAGTCATTCAGCAGAGCAAAACGGTGGGCTTGGTTTGTAGAAAGGCCCTCCTAGTGCGCAGTGGCTGCGCACTCACTACGTTTGCTTCGGGGTTGTTGGCCCTTTGTTTCAACATCACAGCGAATTTGTTGGTATTTTCAATAATAAAGTTAAGATTTAGGGGCTTTTTGTTGTCACAGTATGAGGAAATATCACCGAAAACTTCACCGAGAGATACCACTTGTGAAGTACACTAATATCGAAAATTGTTGAAAGTTTCCAATGAACTGACATCACATGCAGTGTGCAGAATCATTTTTGACGAAGTTAGAAATTTCTAATTCTTAATCATAATGTAAACTTTCGCAAAATGTATATAATGGAAAACAATTATCGTATTCAAGACTTATATGTAGTATTCGTTGAACAACTCACTGCAATTTACTGAATGTAGAAAACAGAGCATAATCGCTTAGTAAACGAGCACTTATTTTTTTTAGAACATAGGAGTTGGATGTGCACCAATAACTTTGGAGAGTGTATAGAATAACATAGAACATTCAAGTAATAAAATAATCTAAGAAATTTCTTATAGCGAATTTAAATGCCGTCTTTATAAGATCAAAACCAGTGTATTTGATTTGAGATTGCAGTTTCAATTATACATTCTGAACTTTGAATTGAAGTGATTGTTACTATTTGATTATCTAAGTTAACAATTTATTATGAAATAGAGGACAATTTAATTTATGATGCCTCTCCCCTCCCCTCCCACTGGGACAAATCCGTGGAAGCCTTGAACTGAACAATCACACGAACATTCTTGATTTGGCTTCAGTAGGGCGTCATATTGGAGAGAGAATGCTGTCATCAATAAGGAAAAGTGGTGTTCCCTGTCAAAGATTTTACGTCTTTAGCCTTTAGTTCGCAAGTGGTGTACCGCTAGAGTTGAGCTGACCAACGTTTTCGCGGTGAAATCGTCTTGTTGAAGTTCTCTTCCCGTCGATAACTATTATAAAGTAAATTTCCAACTTTGAATTTCGTTTCTAAGGCATATTACAATGACCACGAAACTCCTACTCTCTCAACCCGTGAATGAGTTGTAATAGAGACATTATTTACTATACTGAGCACTCTTTGAGACCTTGTTTCCTAAAATAGCAATTATTCAATCAATGTTCTGTCAATCTTATTCCCAGTGACAATGTTAGGAGGTTGTCGATATCAACTAGCGGTTGAGTTTAAAAAAATTTCAGATCTCGTTCTGAAGTCAGACTCATTACCCACGGATTTGTTGTCTTGTAAATGACGAAGTTCAACACGATATCAGATACCTTTGCACATCTCAGAATGTTTATGACTTGTTTTCGTTCCTTAGAACTATTTTTTCAATCCTTTTACTACAACCACAACTGTTTCATATTGTGATTACAGGTAATTACTCCTTACTCGATCATTGTTTGCTTACTCTTCTAGTTCTGAAGCTTTTGAATTATAAGCATTTGGTATTTAAACTTTTGACAATGTGATATGTTATGTGCTCGCCACAGTTATCTCGACAAATATCGTATGATAAATTCAGAGCCCGTAGTTTCGTTCGGATAATTGGACTAAATTGCGCACTTTCATAATATAAAATTATTCATTTAATCTTGCAATGTCCATATGATATTCAACAACCAATTGTACAATTATATATTATTCACAAATGCTATCTTCTAGTTAAGTGAAAAATAAGAGTTTTATCACTCGGCAGCAACCAGATGTCATAGCATTCTTAAGTGAGATTTCCTCTGTGCCTAAGTAGATGTTAGTATACTGGAGTATCAGCACTAAGTTAAATGACGAAATGATCTGTACAATATTAAAAGTTTCGGTATCCGGTGGCGTGCATCATTACTGTACAGAGTTGAGCTACGAGTGAGCGACTCAGGGCCTTCAGATAATTTCCATTAGCTTCGGTTCCGGCTCCAAAGTCGCAGCTATGAGCTGTAAAGTAGATAAAATTTGGAATCGTCTGGAATTTTTATATAGGATTTTTCTTTTGGATTTCCAATTTTTTCGAGAAACCTGCAAAAAAATATATGCTTGTAAATTCTCTCAAAAATTTTTGATTTATACGTCTATTTCGAGTGTTTTATTAAGACCGCGCTCAAATATCAATAGATCCTTTCATCATTATTTGAGCCAACATGTCATGTGGTATGGTAAGGGCTCCTGTACAGCCCGATACACGCGTTTTTACGGATTCGTCAGACGGACAGAACCCGTCGTCTTTCGATTTTTTTAGTGGTCAGTTCTCTCGGGAGCTTGCTCTTCCTACAGAGATGTGTCAAAGACGAACGTTTTACACCCTATGTCAAGTGAAATTTTCACGCAACACAGGGTGTTGTAAACTCGATTGCTCTTTGGCTGGCATTTTTATATTATTATAAAACACTCGAAATAAAGGTATAATATAGGGTGTTGTACACTCGATCCTGGTATTTTATACTATCAAACACTCGAAATAAAGGTAAAATATGGTAAAAATACCAGCCAAAGAGTAATCGAGTGCAGAATACCCTTGTTTAGGTGAAATTTCACTTGAAATGGAGTGTAAAACGTTCGTCTTCAATACGTCTCTGTAGGGAGAGCAGGCTCCCGAGAGAACTGACTACTAAAAAGATCGAAAGACGACGGGTTCTGCCCGGCTGACGAATTTTTGATTTATTGAAAATCATTTAGTATAAAATACAATTGTGCTTCGTTTTAGTGAATTTTTTTATTTGATGTCAACCCATTTTTGTAGTACAACAACAATTTTTGTAGTACAACAAAAATCAGTACGTAGATCTATTAGAGCTGTCGATCTATTATGAAAATCATCGCTTTTAATGGAAAGTAACTAGATTAGTAGTAGAAAACAAAGATCTGCAAATTGCCGCTGTATTTCGTTGTGGTGTATAGAATTTGTGTCAAAATGAATATACAAAAGTAATAAGCTCGGTTCATAACTAGGCGAAAGTTTAGTATTTCATATATTCCGCAGCGATGAATCACAGAAATTACTCGAGGTTACTCACTATCAGTAGCTAAAGTGTGAGACACTGTTTCATTCTTAAGAGTAATTTTTCAAGGAGATATTTAGAAGCTTGGTTAATTCCGAAGATCGACTTCAATTTGAAGTTTGCCATAAGAACCCAACAGTATCTTGCGCGTTTCCTTGTTGGAGCTAGCGCGATGCTAGTAACTCTTCTTTTCAAGGTAAGTATCTGACGTCTGGGTGATTTTGCATTATTGACAGCGTTGACGTACTATGCCCTACATTATTTATAATTCGGTCAATATTTTTCAGTAAAAATCTTATTTTTCGAATCAATCCAAAAAAACCACCTCTCAGGGAGGGCCCACGTTTAACTTCATAGATAGAGTAAGACCACCAATTTAATGCTCACACACCATGAGCAAAAGCTAAACGATGTTCTTTTGTGGTAATCTAAGTCTTTTTAATTATTTTGTTGTCTCGTTATTGAATTCATGGAGGTGATGTCGCATTCGGATGCAGTTTGATATAGTGGAAGTTGATTCAATGTGTGAATACACATCACATCCACAAACACTAGATCCATTCCTTAGGAGAACTCGCTAGAGGTTGTAATATTTGCGGATCGATTTCAAAGTTCTTTCACATTTTCAGTCTTCTGTTCTTATGATAAGGTTAGACTGTCACTCTTTTTATCTTGACCATTCATCGTAAGTCTCAAAGTTGACTTGTTAGTTGGAAATCTTCTTCCGCAAATAATCATTTCTATTGTCAAAATTGACTTATTTAAAGGAGATGACAATGAAATCCATAAATCAAACTAATCCTACAAATGATGCGAAAATGAAGGGAAGGTATTGAAATACACATACTTATGGAAATAGACATTCCGGTATTATTTAAGTTGGTAAAGACGATAGTATGTCATAAAGACTTCAGTGCTAAAGTGTTTTTCTTTGGATTTTACGTCTTAATCATACGAACTTTGATTTCATATCAGTTATTTGATCGGACTCACCTGATGTTTCTGTGCTCGTGGCCTGACATAGATGGCATAAGCCAGTGGTAAAGTGCAATAGAGAACAACTTGAGCATGGTTGACGTGCTAAAATTACAAATTAAAATGTGTTTCAGAAATTAGTTTTTTTTCATTTGCTATGTTCAATTTTTTACTAATGCTTGGATTTTGATAAGAGAAAACATTTTTTAAGGTGTTAGATCTAGTGCTATACATGCGCCTGTTTCGTCCTGTTGGGACTCTTCAGTAGCACCCTCCTTTGGTTCAGCCGATACCCTGAGGCTAAATAATCCTTTATGAAGGAATCGACATTGAGTAAGAAGCTTAGGTTTTTGATTTTTCCCTTCCTAAAGAACTTTTTTTGCTTCAGATTTTTTTATTGTAACCTCACAGTGAAAAGTCGGAAGAGGCAAGCGTTTTTTCTAATTTATCATCAGAGCAAAAAGATCACTCAAAGATAACATTGAATGCGAGATAAAATAATCATTCGTAAAAGTTAACATATTGATTACAAGACAAAATTTCGACTTGCATGCACGTAAGTCATCTACCTGAATATATCATCCCATGATCGCAGTTCTGACAATATATATCCTGCTTGTACACAGATAAAATTATATGGTGCTAAGCCTAAAAATATCAAATAAGTAATTGCGTAGTCTTTTTTTTACTGAGTTATATATTAAACCATGAGAAGCGTATAGCGTTGTTATCAGTCGTGCCCCAAATATAGATATGGCATCCAGTGCGATCTTTCGTCCTCTGAAGGTCATGTATTCCTCGGACCCCGCAAATTGTTATCAGACTTCTGTAGTGAGTTGAAACATTGACCTGGTAGAGTGTGAGTCATCAAAAGGTGCGTTAAGACGGATAATAGTTACCATGTAAGAGGGATACGGAGTCAGGTGTTTTTTGCTTTCTTGACTACATATTCTATGCTCTCAAACGCTCCCCAGGCGTTTCATCTTGCTTAACTGTGGAGCAAAGTCGTTCAAAATATTAACTTCCTGACCTAGACAAATATATCTGGGACATTCGGAGATCCTCACTGCTTGGGCGTGAGTATGGTATTCACAACCAATAAGTTTCCCATGAAGGATATCGTTTTCGTGAAGTTTAGTCGACGGCCAATTAGAAATTGACTAACATCATTTCTACCTGGCTAATATTTGATTTCAATAATGATTTCGACAACAAAGTGAAAGCAGTGTATTTGTTGGCCATCGATGTCCAGAGCTTCTAACACTGTTTCTGTCCCAACTGAATTAAAGGTGTTCTTCAAGTTGATGAAAGGAAGACGAAGCGATCTCTTGTACTTTCGTGACACTGCAGTGAGTCTTGTAATTGTGTGCATGTGGTCTATAGTAAGTAAACTTTTCAAAATTCTGCTTGTTCGCATGGCTATCCTTCGTGCAGTGTTCTGTTGATTCTGTTTAGGATGAGTCGAGTGAAGAGTTTATAGAGGACGGACAGCAAGCAGATTGAGCGACAACTACCTTTGTCATGAAGTACCTATTCTTGAACAATAAAACGGTTTTGTTAGTTTTAAATCTGCAGGTATCGTGGCAGGAGCCGAGCCAGTGTGTTGATGAGAAACAGCGGGAGACTCTTCAGGTGTTCAGATCTTATTCTGTTCAAAACAATTGTTGTTCATATATTCACTGACGAGATAACATGCTTGATTTGAATGAGAAAATTGGTAGGACGACGAATTCATCCTCCTTTATCTTATCTGACATTGGAAGAGCGTGATTACTGAAGAGATCCGTGTGGTAATCTTGAGCGACTTTTTCGACTTTCTCTCTGGAAACTGAAACTGTTCCATTTGAGCTTTGGGTGGCATCATTTTGGTTTTGTTAGCCAAGATTGGTGTGGTACATGAATGCTTTCCTCCGCCTCTGTAGTCCCGATCATGACCACTAAAGCTTTGTTTTTGAGGTTTTCCTTTATCGCTTCTCTGCACTCTTTTGCCAGTTCATACGTAAGTTTGTGGCTGCCTATGGCTAATGCGATTCCACGTTGACATATGAGATTGAGTGTTTCTGCAGAGAAACGTCTGTTGGTGGCTTTCAAGGCTTTTCAAGCGGTACTTGAATTCAGTGGCTTTCTCCGCGAAAAATAGAACGTTGCGCGAAATAGGCGATGGTCTGATCCTGTGCAGAATTTTGGAACAGCAACGATATCGGTCAGGCAGAACCTTTGAAAAACCAAGATGTTGTCTACTCTGTTAAGGTACTCGTTATTGAAAGAATCACACGTTCACCGTCGCGAACGCAGCACTGACGTTCTTCGGGCATTCTTCTCGGTCAATTTTTGCGTTGAAACCTTCACTGATCTTGAAAAATGTATGGTATTCTCTGGAGTGCTTTTCTAAGTCCATATAGAACGCTTCGACTTCGTCTTTGTCATAGCTTGATGTTGATGCGTAAATACGAAGATGGTCAAATCCACTGTAGACCTTTATTAACCGAGTCGTTTTAGTCCGATATGAGTTACAGTTGTTCGAATGAATTGAGGTTTACGGTTAAACTCGTTCTGATGAGAACGCCAAGCAGTCGACATATTTGAAATCGCATGTTTCAAGATTCAATTTTTCACCGGTATCATAATCAGAGAACATAAAATAAATACCGTCTTCTCGTCTCAGCCAGGTCAATGACGTCGTACCTTATCCCCTTTTGCTGCATTATGAGATCCTTTATAAAAATACATTTGGTACTTCGTTACAGATACGCATCACCTTGGTCCGTTGCGATTTTGGCAGCCTAATATCACCCGTGTTACCTGTCGTCCCGTTGATCGTCGAGTGACTTGAGCAAGTACCAGCAACACTTCCATTTTTCCCTATCGCGTGCAAGAGTAGCCCAGTGGGTCTTCCTCGCTCTGGGGATTCGCTGAGCATCATATCTTTCTTCTATAGCCTTCGTGAAGGAGTCGGACCAACGGGTCGGTGGTCTTCTTGTAGAGCGCTTGATGTCCCGTGGAATGCAGTTGGTAACGGCTCTCGTCCATCGATTGTTGTTGAAGCGCATGTCTCTGAAATTTGAACAGCTTTTCCGTACTTATCCTTCCCAATGTTGCCGTAGCGAGGGCTCTTTCAAGATCACGAATACAAGGTCCGCTTTCTTCACTGTGTTTTACTTTTTGAACTCAGCATATAGTTCAGTGAGCTCTAATCTTGCGATTTGGGTAGTCATGGGTAACTTGTCATTTCCTGCTGAAGGAACAGGGAGAGCTTATTATTGTAGGCGGCAAACGCTTCTCATGAACTTCCCAGCAGCTTGATCACAGGCTATAATCCAAGTTGACTCGTAGGAAGAAAAGTGCACTAAATTAGCGCTGTAGAAACGGGAAATTCATCTTCTAATCATCTGCGTCGAAGCACAATATCGGTTACAACTCCGCTATCCGGCTTCTGGGAATGCATTATATGTCCGCGATAACCAGATAGTGATCCCCCTTTGAGTTGATCCGTGGAGAGTCTGTGTATACTGCCCAATGGTTTATGAAATACTTTAGAGCATAATGAGGCATTTATTTATTAAGTGTAGCCTTGGACTTTCCTGGAGATTTTTTGGTAAATCAAGTGTAAGATTTCTGTAAAGATGACTTTCAGTATAAAGTTTATGCTTTCATTCCTATTCTAATTCCAACTCAACGCGTTTAGGTGATTTCGTTTGGTCTGCGTCTTAACCCTTCACCCACCGCTTCGCGAAAGTACATAACGTAGGATATCAACTAACCAACTCAAGATTAAGATGGAAGCTTAGCTCTTTAGCTGGCACGAGGTTGGTAGACGACGTTCCATTCAGCGATCTATCAAGAATAATCAACATCGACAACACCAACGCCGTCTACCAACCCCGTGCCAGCTAAAGAGCTACGTTTCCATACTTAATTGATAATTAACTTTGATGCCAAAGCTAATAGAAAGTCGATCTCTCCAAATCAAGATTACTTTTCTGATAATTGAAGTCATTTCTTACCAATGAAAGCCGAAATGATGAAGATCCTCAATGGTATGTTGAGAAACGGTGCTACGATATTCAATAGCCATGACGGTGAAATGGGAAAGATTCGTGCGAACAGAAGAAACGGCAACAAACGATTCGAATTGTCATCAATCTGAATGGAATCCATTATATTTTGAGTCGAAACGATTCGTCAATTCCTATATTATATTTTCAACAAGATTTGTAAAATTCAAGAAATCTTTCAAAAATCTATGATTTCAGAGAACTATGGTCGTTGTCGAATTGTAAAAAATTTGACTGATGGCAGTGAATAAAACAAAGAACGTAGAGGAATCTTTCATCATTTTTCTGGGACTAACAATTCAAATAAGGAAGGATTTATTAAGTGTGCTCAGTCCTTGTTTTCCATTGCTTTTTTCTTGCGATTATTACTATTTGTGGAAGTAGGACTTTCAGTAAGCCTCGAAGTTACAACCTTGCGCTCAACGAAGACAGTAATATCTCAGTTAATCACTGCTTTTGTTTAAAAAACAATAAAAGCTCTTTTTTTAGTCAGGTCTTTTGTACACTGATCGCTACTCATTCCTTATTGCATACCTTCTGTTGTAAATAAGTTAACTTCTGTCCAAAATAATACATAACATATTCGCGACCAAACTGCTCAGAAAACAGGTAGCACAACGTTGAGCCAGCTGTAAATTATTTCAAATACGTTTTTCGTATAACTCATGTTTGTGAAATGTATTGGACGGGGAAATATTCTATCTTTCGAGATTTCCCGTCTTCCTACTACGTGTTTAGGATACTCAAAAAGGAACTCTACCTGTCGTCAGTAGACAACAAAGAAAAAATCCACACCAAAAATCATAAACAGCACCAGCAATCACATTCTGAAAGAAAACGTGGCTGTGATTGTTTTCGATGACGTCATCTTTGTCATGGTTTATAAAGAAAAATAGGGCAAGCTTCTCAAAACACGAAGTTGTTAATTAACAGATCTCTGTTGATTTAGCCACATTCACGAAGTTATTATAAAAATTCTTTGTTATTTTTCAATATAGTTGTTCTTCCCGAACTTTTTTTTTCCAGAAAAATAGTAAACTTAATCATCTCAACATAATGAGTTCTTTATCCCAATCCATTAGTCACTTCACATGTAGCTAGTGTAACAGTGATTAAATTACCATCAGTACAAGGGATACTCGGGGGTCTCATGTGGAATAGCAGCTTTTTAGGGAGCTCTTGTCGAGATGAATGTCTTATCATTGTATCCGATGTAACTTGCGGTCCGTCACTTTCACTGCATCTCATTCGGCAGCCGGTTCCAATTTTCATGGGTCAGTGATGAACAGGAATCCATCGCGGTCTCACCATCAACCTTGTCGCCATCGTGGTCATTAGACGCTCACTACAGATTATTCTGGTGACGTGGAGCCGATTCAGTATTGTAATGAATCGACATCGCAACTTTCGAGGCACCGCTTGACATCCATACATTGTTTTCAACATGACAACAGCAAAGTCCAACATCAGTCACGAGTAAAAAACCATGAATTTAAAAATTCCTTGGAAGATTGGAGAACAGTAAATATACAAAAAGAAGGGGAGGAAAAAAACAGCAGTCCTATCTCATGTAAATTATGATTCTCAGGTTGAATGTGAATGTCTACAATATTACTACCATAACAGAGGAGCCAGTATTGACTTTGGTTCAATGACAACATAGCAACCCCTGAAGATATTTGAGCATTCTTCTCCTGCTATGAGCATCTTGTCGTTGACAGGATGTTCTAAAATGATATATGGAGGACAATAGATAGATGTCTCGTCTGAAAAGTTTACCACTTTTGAATTAACACCCTTTATTTTCATTATGCGAGAGCAAAGTGGCCTAGTGGATGTGACAGGCTCATTTGAAATAGAAATGGAGCTCAATTCATAAATGAGACTTCCAATGCGCAAACTTTTACTTGTGGTCCGCGTTTTACCACACCCATGATCAAAAGACACATGTAGAGTAGTGGTTGAATGTTCCCTGCCATATCAACTTTATCTTTCGTTTGATTTCGTTTTCGCAGAAGAAACAATCTCGTCATCGTTTGAATCGCTAAATTGGTATTAGACGTGAATAGGGGCTAAATATGCATTCGGTCACCTCTACGATAGACCGAATAAACTACAATCCATAATGAAGTTGTTATGGGGATTGATCAGCGCCAGCCCATTATACTTGATACATTATGTTCACATCAAAAAGACATTTGAATATTTCCCTCCAGATTCTCCAAATGAAGTAGATTATTCATTTTCAGGATAATCAACTATATGGTTCACATCAATCACCTGTGTCGGCCTATCCGCAATCAAGTTTGATACGAGGGTGGGCGCCGCATCGACTGAAACCTGTACGACCACCTGGATGAATTTGCGGTCGGTTAGGCGGATGAATTGAAGAGATATAGTACAAAACCTTGTTGCTGGGATTTATAAAGAGCGAATATCTCGTATTTTCTATAACAACACAGATGGTGATTTTGTAGACACTTCATGGGCTACGACTTTTTGAAAATTTTCACATTCGATCAGCATAATTTCCGAATAGATTTCCAACAATCAATTTTTCTTTAATATTTTGCAGCAATTTTGAAGCGAAATTGAAGCATTTAATGAGGACGAGAAGTAATAATATAGAAGGAAAAAAATCAAATCTTTCACATTTAGTTTTGTTAATATAATGGAATCAGCTCTTTCCAATCTTGTCTATTCATAACTCTTGAATTTTTTGAGTGAATCTAGTGTTCTCATAAGGAAATATTGAGTGATGAAATTATAAACACCAATGAGTTCTAATGTATTCTGCTAGGTGAGAGATTGTCGCAACGAGATTTGGAGCAGTCGAAGAATTGTGAGCGAAAATACAAAATACATTGCCAGATCAAGTTTTTCTCGAGCGAAATCCGAAATAGTCCATTTGCTACATATGCTCACGTAACAGTCACACGCCGTGCAATCGACAATCAATCACTCTGAAGGAACGCCACTGTGATTGTTTCACCGTACGCTGAGTGTGAAAAGTTTGTCGTCGATTTCTCGATTTAGGGGTAAATTACCGAGGACCTAAGTGAACGAAAGGGCACCGTGCAACTGACGACGCCGGAGGGCCGAAACAAGTGTCTTGCACTGTATAAGTGCCCATAACAGACCTCATGAAAAACTCAAAAGACAATGTTGGATTATACTATTTTTGAGCGAGCTCTCAAAATAGTTAATTGCAATATTTGCTACATAAACGAAAAGTTTCATAAATTTAAAGGTAGTAAGCATGATATACATTCAAGTATTGAAGTTTCCTTCCAGTTATCGATTTTTGATCATTCAAAACTTTGAACTTATTTCTCATTGCCCCAATAGATTTCTATAAAAGTAGATTTTGCTCAAATTATCAAGCATATTCACTATTTTGCCTCAATATTGTAATGCATATATGATGGAAATGAATAAAATAAAACATAGATTAACACTTAGGCAATGGAAAGCACAAAATAAAAAAAACCACTTACTAAGAAGAATGAACCGGGAATTGCAAAGGTCTGTTTGTACAAATAGGCGAAAACAAAAATTGTCGTAATATAGCCGAAATGTTCATCCTTATAATGACGAAACTTATCAGCAAGTGCAGTGAAATTGTCGAATTGCTTGGGAAGCTCGAAGGTTGCTGAACATCTTACATTGAGATCAATCCTCCATATAATGTTTTGAATGAAAAAATTTACTTTTGCATTTCCATTACTGGAAGATAACTTGAAAAAATAAACGAAGAAAAATGCTAAAAAATCCTAGCTTATGTACGTATAATGTATTCACTGCTCAAAATAGTTTTCTAGCACAGTGCTTGAAAAGGAAATAAAGATCCGAATGAATACAAAAAAGGTGAGGATGTTGCTGAACGTATAAATCAGAAGGCAAGGATAAAGCTCCCACTGTTGACCAATTCTTGAGGGATGCGCCATGCATTTGTCTCCAATCTTCAACTTCGTTTAAGGTGATTGATTGTACTTCTGACTTCTACAATGTTTCGCAGTGGTCGCCCGCTTGTATCAAATCAGTGCTGTTTATCCTCCCAGACAAGTCTAATACCAGTCCGGTGCAAATTTACCGACCCAGGAGGGATGGATGGCTCGGTAAGCCATGAGTGTGAGCTCGAACAATCGAGCTTGAGGGTGACCCTTAGCGCCTCTAACCACTGTGCCACATGCTCTCTCTAAATTAATTAATTACCCGAGTTTGAAAAGGAGTACGAGCGTTTTCTGCCATATCTTCTTGAACAATGGCATACTCTGCAAGCTGAATATAGATAAGCCTTTACAAATTGCTGATTTTTTGTAAAATTTGTTTCTCGCGAAAGTTGTTTTTATCATAAAACCAAAGTTTTTTTTTTCATGAAAAAGTGTTTTGATTGGGCTAAAAGAAAGTGGGAGCTTGAGCGTTCTAGATTTATAAGGAACTGATTTGTCTTTTAAATCATAAATTCTTTTTCTTGAGTCTTTTTATCTTTTTGATTGCAAGGCAAATGTTTATGAGCTAAGAATCAACTACGGTGTATTATACGATCGGCAGACCAACTACCTACCGTATCTATGCAAGTCCTCTGCACCGTTTAATGATCTAATTTCCAATTTTTGGACGAACTGTTGATTTTTTGAATTCAATTTTTCAAGTTTTCAAGTTCAGTTACGAGAGTTTGTGCAAACTTCTTCAGTTGTTGACTTCTCTCCTAACATTCATTTGTTCTCTATATTATTTTATGGGGAGCGACACTTTGATCCTACATAAAATTATTCATAATAATTATTTTCTTCGACTCTAATGATTTAGAAAACGAGTAAAAATGAAAACAAATATCTGCAAAATAATTAAAGCTAATTTAATCTAGGAAACGCGTAGAAACAAAAATGAATATTTGTAAAAAACTGTAGAGCTAATCTGAGTGCAAAAAGACAAGAGAAGCCATTTTGTTCATTTCATCGAATCATGCGCTTATTTTCTTCCTTTTTTCAAATGAAAATGCTTAGAGAATTATAGTACTAACTCGTAATTTCCTAAACCAGGGGATTCATTCCCAACATCTGAAAAAATCGATTAATAGTTTTAATGCTTTTTCAATTCTACCAACTTCGGCTCTAAAACAGTATAACAGAAATGATAAATAAGCTGCAAAACAAAAAATGACTTGAAAAGGCTTATACATGTGACCAAAGTCCTTGTAAAATAAAGTTCATAGTATATTCGCGATTATCGATGCTTGGTAGGTGCCTCACAAAAATAAGAGACTTATATTTGAAATTAGAGAACGGAAGCAAATAGAGCTGCGGAGGATTTCAGAAATTCTACTCTCTGACTAAGTTTTGAAATGGTTCTCCTTATTCAAATTCAGTCTCCTATGGCTTGAGCAGTATATTTTTCCAAAAAGCCATGATATTCTTGTGATTTGTACCCCTTAGCTGACGTGAAGTTCAGTTTGTGCTTACTGTGATTGTCAATGCTAAAACGCTTTTTGATGATTTATATCCAAAATACTGACTAATGTAGATTTTGGAAGAATTCTCCTTTCAGATCTTTTGTTGGGATTATGGGAAATAATTTTTTTCTCTTTGAAAATGATTGCTGAAACTCGGGAAATGCATCTTCTGAGAGAAAGGAAAAACGGAAACTTTTCTTGAAATATGCAAAAAAGACATATTATACACTTTACACGAGCAATCGTCAAGCAATACAATCTAAATCCAATGAAATTGGATGCAAAACTAAAGATGCTAAGGTTATTGTCACAAACAAAAGTAGTGGCAAAGTAAGCAAGACAACCACCTTCAGTTTCCCATCCAGGCGCTGAACATATCATATACCAGAGTGTTAATGAAGATATCGCAAATATTCCAGGAAGAATAAATAGTCGTGTCATCGATTTATCGATTAATAAGCTCTTATTTGAAGCAGTTATCATATATCGAACCGGATTATAGATTTCGTCGTGAAAAGAATATCACAGCGATATACAATCAGGTGACTGAGGGAGCGAACAGACTTGAATGAAGTCAAGCGACAAAAGCCTGCTAGTGGCCATCCACTAGCGGCTCTCTCTTAGAATTTTTCGTCTTCTTGGTTGGTCGTCGTCGTTTCCGTAGTCGCCTCCACTGCGTGCTTGTCGTCGTCGTCGACGTAGTTGCTGTTGTTGTCGCTGTCCCGACTGACCGCTAAACACTTGGAGAAAACCGGCTGAATGGCAGCAGCTGGCTTTATGGTCGCAGTCGCCCCGATCTCAATGCTTAATTGGCGAGCAATCCTGCAAGGAAGACTATTACCACTGACAAGGTCAACGTTAGAATAGGATGTTCTCTAGAACCAAAATAATTCGATTTCAAAAGTTCCGAGGACGAAGGGGTCACCGTTTAACCGTTTTTCAGGAATGCTGTGTTGACTTCGATGATAGAATCGCAGAGCTGATTTGATCTTGATTGACTGTGATGACTTTTATGCAATAAGTTTTCGCGGTACTGTTATATCAAGCCAATGTTTTGTTTGCGTGTACTAGTGGATTGAACCAATGATCCTATGTGTATTGCATTTCATCTCTAGCTACTGCGCTAGACGAGATCAATTGAGTTAATGCGAAAATTCTTACGAATCCACTGATTATCAACAGTGAACACCGTATCAGGCGATGTGTTGGAAACGAATGTGTAACTACAAATGAAAACGGGTGTCTACGAAAAAAGAGAATGACATTGCTTTATTTTGAAGTAATGGACATAATTACAACAAGGTGATGATCAGTGATGCTTTACTACGCTCATAAATTTCGGATCGATCCAACGTCCCTATTGCCCACACCCTATTTTTGCGGAAATGGCAGATTAGGACCACAACTGCTTGGACATATGAAAAAGTTACTCAATATGTTACTATGCCATTTGAAGTCATTGAGCAGGTCAGTTATGCATTAGATAGCCTTTAAAAAGGCTGCATTGCATGTCATTGAATAGCTCAGCTGAGCATTAAGTTGCCTCTACAATGCTGTGAACGGAATTGAGTACTTGGTGTGTATCTTGGAATGCTCTAAGGCTCTTTTTTATACAGGCACACTATGTATCCACACTTACGTGAAGGTCGAATTAGTCAATCTCGGTAAAAAAAATCATCCGTTATAGCGGTAGGCATGATTTGTGTGCGGTTTTTTTTCTATATAAAATATCTAAGAATCTGTGGTTCGCTCACGTTTACTTGGTCAGTTAAGCTGTCAACAGGGAACGTGGTGAGAGTTCTGAACCTCGTCAACGATTCACGTTCTTTTGTAATCAAATCTTTCCTGCACTATATGAAACGAATCGAAGAAATAAGTCCTTGCATTGATCTCAGAATAATTTCTTGGAGTTGTACACGTGGCAATAAAACCACACGAAGACCACAAAAGAAGGAGAATACGGTAGGAGAAAACGGCAATTACGATAAAAAAATCGTCGTGGTGTCATGTTATTTCTATGGTGTTTATCGCTCAAAAAATGTAGGCAGCAAAAGAAAAAAATCTGAAAAAATTCTGAAGATAACAGTGCTGAAGATATGCAGGAAATGACTTGAGTCATCTGAAAAATCTCTACCGATCAATAACCAATACTGAATGGTAAATGAATGAGAAGATTGCGATCGATGGGATGAGACGGATTCAAGTGGATTTCTTGGATGGCCTCCACGAATCGCGCGCCGATCGTCGGTTGGGGTGTTGCGAATTGAGGTCGCCATGCCCGAGTTAAGCATTTTCCTTGCCACTAACGCAGTTCCAAGAAATTTCTGATCTCCTCTCTGTACATTTTCTGAAGTAATCCAGTCTCGGAGGACAGATGATTTCTCACATTTCTGCTTCATTTCAAGTTGCAATTCTAAATACTTTGTAGCAGTCTAAGTAAATTCCTTGTATCAGAGTACATTTTCATTCAAATTTGTTTGGTAATGAAACAAAAACCAATTAACTTATGAAACTGTTCGTATTGCTTTGAATTGCAAGTTTCTCTATCTTTTCTATCTACTTTGGCATTTTCAGTTTCCAAGTACGAAAACGACCCTGAAAGTGGTTAACGTAGAAGTGCAAATGAAGTGCGAGTCTTGGGTAACAAAGGATACTTTACTGAACTCATCTCGAAGATTCATTGAAAAAACACAATTCCAAGAAAATATATTCAAAACTAACAAACAAGGCCACTGAGAGTAAAGGAGAAGTCGTAGTATCAGAGACAACTCTGGAATTATGATTGAAATGATTTAGAAATTCCTTGATGAGAAGAGACATGAGGCCCTTAATCAGATTTATTCACCACAACATTTGCTGACGTGTTTCGTCTTCTTTAGAGCCTGAAAATTCAAATTGATGTGCCATCCACTCAGTAGAGCACTTTCATGAACGGAGCAGAAAAATACCCCTCTTATCGAGTGTTTATAGACCTCGACCAAAGCAATATAATCTCATAACATATTTTGAGCTTTTTGTGAGGTCTGTTATGGGCATTTGTACAGCCCATAACACGTGTTTCGGCCTTGGCAACGTCATCAGTTGGGCAAGCCTTTCGTCATAGCCAATCCTCTCGGGGTGCTCCAGTCCCCCTACTTAGAGTAGACGCAGACGTACTATTTACAAGCCTTATTAAGTGGAAATGTCACTAAATGGGCAGTATTGTAGACTCGATTTCTCTTGGCTGGTATCGTAAATTTTATCGCACCTCTCGTATCATACAGACCACATGCATGGGTCAAAAATAATCATCAGGCCATATTGCAATTTGAGCGTGGTCTCAAGCGAAAACTAGTGAATCACGGTTCTAGGGTCCAGAATTCGTTGGAAGAGAGCTACAGTCTTCCAATTCTTCTAGCATCACTTCGGTGAAGTAAAATTTTGTCAACCACCTTCCTTTAACCTCAGCATAAACAATCAATAAACGATCTTTTTCTTGATTAAGATTGTAGCACTAGGTTTATAATAACAGATTTTATTTGGCTAATATTTTGGCGCATTTCGTCTTATTCAGAGCCGATGAATCGAGTCGATCGTCCACTATCGTTCGCCCTCGTTGTCGATCCTCGCTTTTGTATAGTTCAAGTCGAACCGTCCGGTGGAGCATGCCTCGAATGAAGAAACTCAATCGACAAGCTCCTCATATTCAGTATGAAGCGTATGCAAATTAAATCATTAGTTAACCACTCGTTGATGGTGATAACTCACTTGTTTCCTCCAGACGCTCTATGTTGATTACACCGAGGTTAAAGGGCAGTTGGTTAACGATATATTGTTGGCGCTCTGTACAAGACTTAATAATTTGAACATTTGAAGAGAAAATAAGTGTGTTAACACTAGCAGCGGCTTATTAGCTAGACAGCAAAACGGATAGCTAATTAGCATACGCCTCCTTCTAGATAATATATATAGGACCTGGCCGAGTGAGATTCTTCATTCGAGCGGTGCTGTACCTAAGATTGTTTGAGTCGAATGATACGGAGGTGAAGAACGACAACGAGGACGAACGATAAAGGAAGATCAACTCGAATCATCGGCTCTGAACAAGACGAAACGATTTGAAACATTCGCTGAATAAAGGTTTTTATCATTAATCTCTTGCTGCAGGCCCAGTCAACAGATAAAATAGAAAATAAGTTGTGAATAAAACTACATCAGATATTTGCAAATAGGAAGAAAAGAATACTAATTGGGACTAATAAAGACCACATAAATGATGAAAGCTGCCATCACTTCTTATCAGCTGGTCATCAGCTGATTGTCGGACAGTACGAAATGGTGTCACTAAAAGCTTTCATTTGTCTCTTCTGCGTTATAGAATTGTTGAGTATGACCCTTCTTTCCCGGCTAATTGAGAAATTTCCTGAGTTAATCCTAGAATTCTCTCACAAAACTGATCAACAGCCTTCTTGCTGTATACTTGACATATCATGAAATCACTCACTAATGGCAATTCCCATCAGTTGTCATTCGAACACATCACTTATCTTACTATTTGATTTATGACGTCATAGCAGATGAGAATGCTCCATTCCGATCATTATTGAAGCAGGTCGAATGTTCGACGTGCGTCTGTATGATGCGGTGTACTCCTAGCAAACGCTCTCAGTTACAACTATAATATTTTTGTTTTCATTACTAACATGTTTACATGGTCTCGTAATTGCTAACTGAGCCAACTTGTCATGTGGCCTGTTAAATGGGCTCTTGTACACCTCAATACACGTGTTTCGACCTTGACAGTCTCATCACTCGGGCACAACCCTTCGTCTTTTAGCCAAGCCTCTGTGAGTGCTCCAGTCCCCTTATCCTTATAGACCTTACTAAGAGTAGGGGACGACGAATGATTTACACTACACAGCTGTCAAGTGAAACTCACTAGAACACCATTGTACACTTTGTAGCTTTGGCTGGAGTTTTGAAATATATTATACCGTTCTTTCTGAGTGTAATCTCAAGAAAATGCTCAAATTTCATCATATTTCATAATTGCGATCTGAGACTTGTTATGTGGTCTGTTACTTGAGAGCAGTGTAGAGTAAATCGTCCGTCGTCGCCTACTCTTGGTGTGGGGACTTCAGCACACACAGAGGATTGGCTAAAAGACGAAGGATTCTGCCCGACTGACGAGACTATCAAGGTCAAACACGTGTGTAGAGCTGTACAAGAGCTCATTTAACAGACCACATGACAAGTTGGCTCAGATAGCAACTATAAGATATGTTGAAATATGAGCGTACTCTCAAGAAAATACTCAAACAGAATGGTATAATATGTTTACATTGTTTCAATTTTTTGTGAATATGTTTAAGCAAACGCTAGTAGCGGAGTAATTGAAGATTATCGACAAGGCACGGGATCTCTACCCTATCCTGCACCTCGCGGTAAATTGTATCCCTGTCCCTCTGAAACAGCAATTTTTGCTAAACTCGTTGGATGGATAGTAGCACTGAATTGACAAATTGAAGGCTATTAAAAGTTATCGCAGGGATTCAATGAGATAGGATGCTATAAATAGAGTCCAATGAACAGTACGGTGTAACTTTCAAAGGTCGACCAACGACGAACGCTTATTTTCTGCCTATCTTTATGTTAAGGCCGAAAGCATAAAATTGTAGAGGTGGGCGTGAAGTAAGCAAAATAATACTTATGGCAAACGAAACTCTGTGGAAATATTAACTTTTAACCTAGTATATATTATACAGAATTTTGTAACCTACAGAAAAATCAATGATATCGTTTTTTCGGAACCTTCCATGAATCCATGATTTCAAGGAATGAAATCCATAAAATCGTTGGCACAGTAAAGAGTAGTTACTAAATGCAGCCCATAAACATGTAAATGTTCAAATTCGATGTCAAAACCGCGCTGTGCTGTTCCTTTGTTATGATATCAAGCTTTGTGCCATCGAATGTTAAGAAATTTTTCAAACATGCCCTTTGATTCGGAGTGATGTGCAAAACTTTCGCGTTAGGCGGGCTCGAACCCACATCTCACCCTATCCGGGAGCGCGTGCTCTAACCCGCTACTACTTTTGCACCGTAGAAAGAGTGGTGTGCAAAATAGGCGTCAGTAGTGCAACGGGTTAGAGTACGCGCTCACGGATAGAGTGAGATGTGGATTCAAGTCCCGCCTGACGCGAAAGTTATGCACATCACTCTGCATCAGAGGGTATATTTGAAAAATTCATCCACCTCTAGAAGCGGTTAAAAAAAAAGGATTTCATTTGCTGAGAAATTTCCATAAAAGCGAGCGTTATGAGAGATTAGAGAGAACTTTCCAAAGTAAGAAGCAATTGTGAACGTCACTCATGTTCAAAAAGGTTTAGTTTCGAGTTAATGAAGAGAAATATGAAAATCGAGATGATTCTGCCACCTCCACTGCGATCGGCGTTAATGACATAGAAAATGAGTTGCGAATGAGCGAGTTCCACAGAGGGGACACTTTCTGAGAGAGGTAAAGTTTTAATGAAGCGCTCGGGTGGCGAAACCAAGGTAAACATGGGTGTCTGCTTGCCAACATAAGAACTACAAAGAACGAAAAATGGATGGAATAAAAGTTCACCTGAACGGCATTGATTTCAACTTATAGTACAAAAGTTAGATTTTCGTCAACAACTGCCATCTAAACGTCCAAATGAATTCTTTTGGAGTAATAATTGTTCAGCGTTGGCTAACACCCTAGGGAGGCATCGTGTGTTTGACTTCAATTGTGTCATCATAGAGGTGAGTAGCTGTGTTTAGCGGATACACACTAAACGAGGTCTGTCGACGTGCTAGGTCAGGGTCTTTCCGATACTAGGATTCCGAATTCATATGGATGGAGGGTCAGATTTTCCCAATAAAAGGAGTCAGATTTTACCCGAGAAGAAGGATCACCTAGGACCACGTGGATTGCAGAAAAGTCGCAAGCACTGCTCTATGCGTGTATTAGGTTGGATTCGTT
This sequence comes from Parelaphostrongylus tenuis, assembly GCA_019055375.1. Taxonomy (NCBI): domain Eukaryota; kingdom Metazoa; phylum Nematoda; class Chromadorea; order Rhabditida; family Metastrongylidae; genus Parelaphostrongylus; species Parelaphostrongylus tenuis. Next base: position 126,309 of record JAHQIW010001546.1, read on the forward strand.
GACGATCTAGGAATTCTGATCATGAAAGAAAAATCAGTAAGTCGTAAGTGAGAAAATGTGATGAACATATCTCATTACATCTAGCGACAGATCAATTTCAACGGAATTCATCCATAAAAAACTGCTTAGTTGCAAAAGCACTCAAAATTGTTTATTTAGTCAGAAGCAGAAAGAGAGCTGGTCGGAGCTCTGAAGAGGATCGACCATTAGACAATTTTGGCATGCTAAAAACGAAACCCCTCTATAGAAGACCGATGATAATCAGTCCAAAAAAAGTCATAGACGTTACGGACTCTTATAGGAAATGTTGCATAAATGGAAGAAAAATGATCTCAAGCGTATGTATGTCGAGATATTTCTTCATCTCCTTAATTAGACAATTTTACAAAAACTGGTGGTGTGCAGGTAGCGCAATAAGTAGTGAATCGCTTGCATAGTGCAAGGATTTGGTTCGAGCCCCACTAAATCAGTCCTCTTATCACTTTAAGGTCGTGAAATTGATGACGACTTGAGAAATATTAGACACTTAACACGACAACACACGTCTTTGGATGACGATTAGAACATAAATAAGGAAACAAGTCAAAGATGCGCTGAGATACCGGTACGAAAAGGTGATTTTACGAGCTTCAGGAGACTGTCACGAAGTATCAACTAACATACGCTCGAAAACAATAGCAGACTGGATGTTGTCACCACTTTCCATCTGATTAAAACTGTCTAAGAAACATTTTGTCTTCATTATCTTTGTTGATGTGCTTGCATACGTGTCCATCATGGCGAAATCGTCAGTATAATCTGCAAAGAGCCTTACTGCTGCTTGGTTTTGTTCACTCAAATTTGCAGTCAGAAATGAGGTTACATCGAACTCAGACATTTCTTCAGGTCAGAAATTGATTTGAGTGAAAATCTTCTCACAAACCATATTAAATCAACACAGCGAATTTAATGCAATAACGTGACCTATGGTGTCAGCCAAAGAAATCTGAAATAAAAAGATTGAGAGTTTGGCGGCGATCAATCTAAAAGGGATGTGCCATGAGTTTGGTCTCATTAAATATTGTTAGTGATAACAGAATGTGTATTTAGCTTATACAGTGACTTGCGGTGCCCCACTGATGTGTCATATCAATGCTGCTCTCCTTCGAAAGTCTGGTATCAAATCGCCGATCTTAACGGGATGGATAGCTCGGTGAGTCCGTGTAGCGAGCAGTGTTGAGCTAACGAACACTTGTGTCATGCATCGCGCATCTAACTCATGCAGTACACGAACTCTCTCAAAATAATCTGATAAGGATACAACATGTTTTAGCTACTAAGATCTAAGTGCTATACAGGCACCTCTTTGGTCCTACTAAAACTCGTCAGTAGCACCATCCACGGTTCAGCCGATCCCTTGAGGCCATATTCTTCCGTGAAGAAATCGACGCCAAGCAATAAATAACCCCAAGTGAGATGATGGATTTACCTGACACTGTAGTGACCGGCAGTCGAGCTTGTGGCTTTTGAAATGATAAAAAAAAGCGGTGGAATGGAGAGATATCTCTCAAAACTATTTTTTAGTATTAAGTGAGTGTTAACAAATGTAGAACAAAAGGGCAACGTGTTCGTGGATGCGGAGTAGTACCAAAACTGTAAGAGAAAACTGATTTGAACCTTGTGAGTGACATTTTATTGATTACGAAATCAAAAATTATCACATGAGCGATAAAAATAGTAAAAAATCTATGAGAAGACATTAACGAACAATTTAAATGCTGATAAAAATGAAAACATCTAAATGGTAATGGTAACATTCAGCTGTATTCAGATGGAGAGATTTCGAGAGTCACAGTATACCGAGAAAGATGAAAATGGTGACACAGAACTGAGAAGCCGACAAGTCGTGAAGATAAGCAGGGGAACAGTGCAGAATTGCCTGTCAGTTTTTTTTTCGATCTCTCCTTCAAAGAAGAACTTGTTTGTGCAGACTTTATAGCCACAAACCAGATAAATGTAGAGAAAGGAACGTTACAATCAAAAAACTGCTGAAAGGATTTTTAAGTTGAAATAAATATATTCCCTTCGGAAAACAATTTTGCGAAATTATTATTCGAAATTTTCATTTACTTGCATTAATCGTCTTTACCTTCTACTAAACAAATCCCAGAGCTTGTTTTGTTCGTTTTCTTCCATCCGTTAATTGAGAATGCCTACGAATTCAAATGTGGATTTGGTTACTACATGAGGATGATTTTCTTCTTGTTTTTGTCAGGATGTTGAACAGGTCGACAGCCCTTGGCTTTCTGAGACAGACGTGGTACTAGGCCTTTGTGAATGTACAAAATAGGTAAGCGCCTGCCCTTATAAATCGGAGTAGCTTTCCCAACTTTTCCTGCACATATCTGGTAATAAATTTTTAGCCACGTAGACTTGGAAAACTTGGTTACTTCGAAGGGAGTTGAATCGAACTATTGCTATAACGCAATATCATCAATACGGCTAGAAATTTTAGTGTGATAGATTGGATTTTCGAAACGAGGTTACCAAGGTCGACCTGCAGGAAATATCTTCATGCTTGATAGTAGCCATGAGCCATCGACTGCATAAACGGTGACACCCGTGGAAGTTCACGTCGCGTGCACTGAAACATGTTCTCCCTTTTCCTACAATTAGCAAGGGTCACCTGGGAACACGTGGCTCTAATGAGGCGGGCGATGGCCCGAAACACACGAAAGCCACTCACGTACAAACCTCGGAAAGGCTCAAAACATTCTAGTATGGTATATTTATGTAATCATTTCTGTTATCTCCAACCATCTTCGACCCTTTCTGTATTTCTAGCGTTTTTATAGCCATTCTACAGCTCATTGATAATGTTGTACTTTTGTTCTGAAGGACCTTCATATTACGTTGTGGAAAATAAATTTTCAAACTCAGTGTCTTTTTTTGCTGGACGGTGCTTTATCCTTACACTTTCGGTATCATTCGAAAGCTTGAAATTTGCTGATTTCAAGAACCTATTTGTTTTCGTTGCTTTCTAGAATCAGCTTGAATTTTGCTGATTTCAATAATTTAATTGTTTTCGCCATTTGGAATATGTGCTGGGGTCCGCACAACTAGTGAAGACGGCCCATCTAAGTATCCAAGTCGTATTTGTTTTCGAGAAGGACTTTTTGGTGCACTGTAGCAATGAAAATAAGATTGCGTTTCACACGCAGCTCGCATGGTGGACGGCTAGTGTGTGTGAAAACCTGTGTTAATGGGATTTCGCAAACATCGCAACAATTATCTCCGAGACGTTTAGAGTTTGTGGAAGGTCTTATGACAGACTCTTAGCAGTAATTTGATAGCATCAATCTATGTGATTATGAAGATAAGTTTGGCCTTTTACACGTTCCGCACTCCTAGGCCATTCGACAGTTTAATTATCGAGAATTTCAACGGTGCGCTTGGTTTTGAAAAGCATTCATTGCACTGTGGCAGTAGAAATAAAATCATGTTTTACATTCAGGGCAGTTTTCGTTGTGCGCGGCTTCTCTTCCAGGCTTTGAATAGCCATTCGATAGCATGATTCTCGACAATTTCAACTTAGTTTTCAAGAAATTCCACTTAATGCGTTGTTTCAGCTAGAAAAAGATTGAGTTTTACACCGGTGCATATTTCTTGTCAGTTAGGTTGTGTGTAATGTTCCGAAAGTACTTTGGCTTGATACGAGCGAAGATTTCGAGCTGCGATAAAACGTAGTTTATTTTCAATGTTGCAATGCAACACAAAGTCTTTTCAAAATAAGCGCACCACTAAATTTGTCGAGATCTGAGCTATCGAATGACTGCTGAAAGTCTAGGGGAAAATCATTGTCCAGTAAAAAAATACTTGAGTGTAAAGCATAATCTTATTTCAGTGTCACAGCGTAACAAGCAGGCCATTCTCAGAACAAAACACACCTTTAAAATTTTTGAGATTCAAGCCATCGAATGACTACTAGAATTTCAAAGAGAATCGAAAAGGCGTTTTCTTAAGATTCTGAATTTGGGTGCGGGTAGGGGAAAAGTAATCACAAAAATGTTGATGACATCTGACGTTAGGAGAGTACTTGGTGTAATATGTCGTTTAGCATTGTTGATAGGAGAAAATCCGCTTCTTCAGTCAATTCGCTTCTGAGAATACGAACATCACCAAAAAAAAGCAATTGAAAGAAAGGTTTTCCAGTTGTGGAACTTGAACTTTGCTTCGGTAGAGCAAAAAATTTCAGATTTTAATAACTTTCATTCTATGTGATAAAGTTCAGTATGAGATGAAACATGTTACTGGACGGAAAAATGAAATTGGCATTACTTCCGCATCAGGCGTATTGTATTCAATGCGTCACGCTCTTATTAGTTAAATTCTAAAAGATAGATGGTTTATAAGAATAAGGATTCGAATCGATAAGGGAGCTGATATAAATATGTGAAGCGAACTGTCACACTATCGGAATGTGTAGAATTCGAGAAATGAGAAATAAAACTAAATGATTTAATTAATAAGTCATATATAGAAGTAATATCAAATGAATGAGAAATTTTGTAGTTTCGTCTATACAAAGGTCGATCGGATCTCTTCGATGGAACGCAAGATATGAGTTGTTTGAACAACCAATCGAATTGACGTCGTTACTGAAGTGGCTTTTCTTTGCGAGATAATCTCATTAATGCTCGAAGCAGTGCCGAATGCATACACATAGAAGAAACCTTACAAAAGATTATGAGGGACTGACTTCAATTTTTTTTATTCGACCTTTGAATCTCCTTCGACCTTCCAGTTGAACTAAGTTTGTATTACATATTCGGCTTTTTCATTCCATTGGCCTTCATCCTGTCTGGATCGTCAAATCAACTTGCCGATTCCTCAACGAAAGATAAAAAAACATCGCGAAGGTTTCTGTTTGTCGAAGTTCGAACAGAAAATCAACTCCCACGATCGGCTATGAAATAACTTCAGCATTGATCAGATAATTACGTGTTCTTTATGAGCAACTGCGAGATTAAACGCCATTTAAGTTTACCCAGCAGAGTACAGTGCAATATCATTGGTTAACGTTTCGACGCTTTTGCCTTTGTCAGAGCCTGAAAGAGTCAAAATGACACGCAATCTACCGTGTCAAACACTTTCGTAAACTGCTAAATATACGATGTAACATTGATGTATCACAAGTTATGAGCGTTTTATGAGGTCTGGTACGGCATATTTACAATACTAGACAGCTGCTGCTTCGCCTTTCCGGGCTCTTCAGGCTCAAAATCTGTTATCAGATTATTACTGTTTTTGAGCGAGGTCTATAGAGAAAAGTCGAATGAAAAGGTATGATTCATCTTACCAGCCACAAGTTCGACTGTTCGTTACTGCAGTGTAGGAAGTTTTATCACCTGACTTGCGATGATTTGTTATTCGGCGTCGATTCCTTTATAAGGAGGGGTATCTCCCTGCAAGGGATTGACTGAACCGGAAGACACCGTGCTACTGAAAAGCCTGGAAAGGCGAAGCTGCAGCTGTCCAGTAATGTATGAGTGCCGTATCAGACCTCAGAGAAGGCACAAAACATGCTATCGAGTTATCAGACTGTTTATGAGCGTGACCTATTAAGTGAGGAGGCATGTATTGGGATTTATCCGCCCTAGTTATAGAAGAGTGGGCAAATAGGGTGCGAGTCGATTTCACTCTCCCAAGCACCGAAGTAGGAAGGGACTAATTGGTCATTTGCTTTGCGCTCACATATGAATGCTATACACCTTCAGGGGTAAGGATGTGTTCCTGTATCTCGACAGAGAGAGGTAAGACATATTTTACATCAAGCTCAACTGAATTTGACACTAAGAGGTGTACAATGTCTTCCAGATGAAGTCTAGTCGCATAGCGGACCTAACGTTGTAAAAAGTCGCTGCTCCTCCGAAATAAAAAGCTACTTAGATTATTGCGGCTTCAAGAAGGAAATCAGTAGGGTAGAAATTGAACTCAGCGGTCCAAAAGATCAATGAAAGTTTAGTATTCATATATGATAGCTCCAACTTCTTCGTGAATACTGAGAACAGAAAAGAAAGAAGTGAGATAAAGCGTGGTTCGTTGACAGTTTGAAGAGATATCAAAAGCACATTTATTATGAAAAGCTTGAATTAAATTAATAACGGATTTTAATGAGTTATACTTCGTTTCACAATAAAGGATTGTACTGATTTCGACTGATCTAGAATTGCGCATCATCACTGAGACTGAATAAACTCAGATTGGTGAACTGATGCTATACATCATATAGGCTGTCCTCCTCATGCATCAGGAAGGAAAGTCATGAACGTCGACGAAACCGAAAAACACTATATTTCTCCAACGACTCCTTTATTTATATGCTCTAGGAAGATCTCTGATCAAAGGTGAGATATCGAAAACATTAATATTTTCACTTACTTCTCTTCTTTTCATTTTCTAGCTTTCCATCTTTTTTAAAACCTCACTCACTCACTCTCTCTCTCGCTTCGAAGCCTACGTATTAGTGTAGGATCTGCTCAGCTCGATGTTATAAGAATGATTTTATTTTGAAAGAGTCGATTTCTTCATGATGGACAATTCTAACTTAGCATTCAATAAATCTTAAGACAAGACAAGGAACAACAACTAATGCAATCCAAATTCACTCACGCACTCTTTAGCAGCCAGAGTAAACATCTCCTTGTATTTGTCGAACAATCCTCTTGAGTCTGTTAAACAATACAATTGACTAGCTCATTGCATACTACTGGAACATCAAGAAAAGGTGAAATTAGTACGGGCTTTTTTTTTCGAAAAAAGATGGAAACAAATTTTATTTTCATTTATTTTCATAAGCACAATACAATATCTTTTTCAACATGTTCCATTCGAACTATGCCTAGTTATCTAATCAATTGATATTTACTGGTATCGTGTGAGTTTTTCTCCTTCTATAAATTTCAAGCAATTGGAAATTTTATTGTTATTAGAACTCCTAATTACTGACAGCCTGAATTTCAACGTCTTTCGGAAGTGCGTTTGATAATACATACAGAAATTAATTGTTAGGTTTCTGTTCCTCCGTTCAAAATTCAGATGATCGCCCAAGTTTATGTTTGAATAAGTTCAATGTCAATCTAGCCTCTCTGATCATATTTTTTTTTGACAACTGATTGCTAGTAGCAGGGTTAGGGGTTGAACGTCACTAAGAGAAAAGTAGAGCGATGACAACGATAATGAAGTGGGTAGCTTCGTTTTTCCTGTTGTATTTTGGATTGTGGATTGTTCCTCAAGAATATCGCGGGATGAAAGTCATCTCAGGCTTCAGTTTTACTCCTATTCCAACAATCTTATGTGTGTAGAGTATACGAGTGCTTCACATGTACAAAGTAGCCAGTGTGGTGAAACCGAACTCAGTGGTCTAGTCAACTTGCCTTCCAGCAAAAGTGCATAGTCGCCTCCGCTCCTCGTCATGACCCTATCTGCCACTATTACACATTCTCACACGCTACATTTTCTTTGACGATTGGATTTCTTCCAAATACAAAGGAGTCGTGGTTTGCCAGCTGTGCGTGGCATTCACGATTCCGTAAGATACTGTTTTGCCGGAAATGTGTAACGCAGTGCTAAGGAGTGGCCTCCATGATGTTTGTTGATCCCCTACTGCGGGTTAGCAGAGCTCTATCCAGCGTTGAAACCGACAGGCGATGTCTGGAAAGATGAAAGCTCCGACTTCACACTAATAGGTCCCCACAAAAGTTTTATGGATCAAATGTGCTACCTCTCCAATTGACTGTTCTCTTTTGAAATCTTGGCAAAAACATTAATTTAATACATAGCTTTGAGAATACCTTCAGTCGCCTTTGTGTTTGTTACGCTTCGTTCGTAACTACATCTCGGCTCACGCGCGTTCCGGTGGTTTCGCCGTCATCAGAGCCTTCATCATTTTCATCAAAGCGACGCTATAGAAAACAGTCGGTGAAAAAGGTGATATACATTGTATGTGTCAGTCACAAGGCACCATCTGTAGGTGCACTGGGATACCTGATTCATCTTGCCAACAGTTTACCATTCTTCGGCGCTCGATCTTATGATGAAGGGCTAGTGGCCAACTTCCGGTGGCCTACCGCTGTATCAACTCAGTGCTAGCACCCTTCCAGGTAAATCCGGTACCCATCTGTCAACCCTGGGGAGACGAAAAGCTTTGTGACCTTCAAGCCCGGAATCGAATCATGGACCACGTATGTGTCGCATAGCACTCTAACCATTGTACCCAGGTGCCATAAGATGAACATATCGTTAATGATACTTCGGTTTATTTACGTTAACTTCAGCCGTTCTCTTGAAATGACTGAGCGCATATATGATTTTTCAAACACCGCATGAAATATTTGAAGTAGGCCGATGCTCGATACTTATCGATACTAAGATTTATTTTGATCGAAGTTTATTCCTTAGGTCACGGACGACGTGACATACTTGGGTAGCATCTATTTGCGCCATCGCACTATAGCACAATCCATACAAACTAATCAAATACCACTTAGATCCAATAGGGTATAAACTTAGTGTACGGTCAGAGATATATTCTTATCTCAGTTACGTATAGAATAGGCCTGAGTAACTGCTCAAAAAGCCGAGGCATAGCAAAAAATACAAACAACTCTTCATTTGATATCTCCACATATCCATTTCGACAGCATTGTTTGTAGTCTACAACAATTACTTATTTTCAATGTTTTTTAACAAGGCAAAGGATAAAGCTGGAGCTTGCGGCGTTGATCAACCACTGAAGGATGCGCCATGCATTCGCCTTCATCTGCCACCGTTTAAGATAACTGAATGCATATCTGGTCCTTGCAATGATCTGCGGTGGCCTACGTGTACCAAGTCAGTGCAGCTATACTCTCAGGCAAGTCTGGTATCAATTCACTAACCCAGCACGGATGGTAGGATTGGTTAGCTTTAGACATAGGATAGGATCATCGATTAATCGACCACGCCTGAATCACCGAGCAATTCCAGCCACTGCGTCACATGCGCTCTTAAAATTTAGATGTGTTATGACGTTATGATTATAAAATTGAGGATGGTGAGTAATATGCAAAGCTTTCAACCTCAGGCGGGAATTGAAGCCACATTTCACCCATACCATGGACGCGTGTTACCACTCTACACTACCGGGGGCCACCAGTCTGTTACCAATTTTTCTTTCTTTATAAAGAATTTTATTAGGAAACAGGAAGGGAGTCTTCCTTTCAGTTGTCCAAAAGACATATGAAGAAACGACCCCTATTCGCTGAACAGGAATTTCTAATAAGAGTGGGAGTGTTCATTCGAAAGCTTGAATCTCTGCCTACTGTGCTGCGTGCTCTTTTTTTCAGAAGACCCTTTTATAGCGCTGCAACCTCCAGATAAAAACTATAATTTACATCGGCCGCACGCTTTTGCTATTATTTCGCTGGAAGCACGAAAAGCATATGATCGTGTGGAGTAAATCTAGTGGCATTAGAGTCATACGTTTTATTTGGAAATTTCTTTCAAAGCGCAGAACAAATTCAAATTAGATAACAAAAATTGCATCCAGCACGTGTAACGCCCAACGTAATCGATCGATTGCCGTATAAAACGGTCAGCACACGCGCATCCCCGCCCAGCACACGCACTAGCCGACAAACAAATGCGCCGCTTATGTGAAATTCAATCTTATTTCCCCTGCTAAACTGCAATGAAATTACCTTTCCAGAAAACAGACATAGCGTTGGAATGGTCGAAATTTGCGCTATCGAATGTTTACTTATAATTTAAGGAAAAAGTTCCGTCCTGCAAGAAATATACGTGATGAAACACAAATGCTACAGCGTTCTGAAAGGACTTTTTCAAAAAACGCTCACGTAGCGGAGTAGCCAGAGCTATGCACTTGAGAATGATTCCTATCCTATTCTTTTAAGAGAACTTTTTGTCCGCAGAAGGGATCGCTTATTCATTTGTCCCTGGATAACAGAAAAGAACCAGAACGAGCTCTAAATAAGGCAAGAAAGAGTAATAACAGCAGCGGCAGCCTCGGTACTGTGGTGGTACCACGTGCCAACGGCATGGGTGAAACGTAGGTAAACTCGCCGCTGAGACTGAAAGTTTCAAATATATATCACTTTGCATGGGGATATAATGTCAGCATTGTTCAAGTAAGAGCACTTGCACTCAAACGAAATATTATAACGAGACGCAAATGTCGATCAAATGCCCTGATTTTGTTTATACTCGAACATATTTGAGATGTGATAACTCAATAACATATATACAGTATCCACTGACATCAGCACACACCTAATCAAGCTACTTTCCATTATTCTATGGTTCCAAGACCATAATACATGGATAAAAGGTAGCTTGCTGCGGTACTAATCTCGAAATGAGGACCTACATGTGAAAAATATAAAATCTCAAAAGCCTATAACGAGTCTTAAGTGGTAAATTGACAGCATACAGTAACCTAAACTGAATGACTAGGGGAAGAGTATACTGGCTGCTGAGTATTAGTCAACGTTAAATCATCGTGCGCTGAACCAGAATCTAACATTTCGCGACCATTTGGATTAGGATTACTGATAACATCTGACCATCCACTGCCGTGAACGGGTGGCTGTTTCATATAGTGGAACTGTGTGGCGCTCGTTCTCTCTTCCGGTTGCTCCACATTAAGACCATATTTTCTGTTAGACTTTGGCGAGGTATTAGGACGAAACAAAGGCCTAAACAGCTCCTTGTTAAGTAAAAAATGACATCAAGAACTAAGCAGAGTCACATAAGAAGACTGTACATGCAAATTTTGTGAAGGTATACTTTGTGCACGGCCATATTTTCAGAATAAAAGCCTAACTATACATCTGAGATTTTCAAAGGATAGGCAAAACGGTCGACCTCGGCCGGAAGTTGTACCATGGTTTCACTCACACCGGAGCGGTACTACTACTACGCCACCGAGACCATGGCTTTGTTATTTTTTCTTCGATATTAACTATCGAAGTGCTCCTAAGTTCTCTTAAGCACTATATAAACTATAGTTTGTATCGCAAAAAGAGTGTTACCAAAACGAACAGTCTTAGTGGCGTATTGTTAGCAGTGTGCGACTCTTTTGGATGCTGTGCCAAACTTTGAACCACACAAAACCTGAACTTTGGAGAGCTGGCATCTAAGCCGAAAAATGTAGATCAAAATCGGAAGTCATATAATTGAAGAGCAGAGGCAGGTCACCTTTGGAGAGCAACATAAGTATCGAATAGAACAGATGCAGGATAAATGGCGACTAAATATGAACTCACGTAAAAATCATTTGGAACAAAGCGACCACGACGATCACAATCATGTAGGCTACGAATATCCGAGTAAATAAAACGATATTTCGATTAGCTGTTGGATTACTAGTGGTCCATCTCCAAGAATAGCGGAAAGACTTCGATGCTTCATCCGGAGACCTAAATGTCGAAAAGTTAGACAAAATGAGAACGACGAGACTGTAAGATATCCCTCTAAGAACCATACAGTGCGTTTCGTACCGAGACGCGCGGCGCCAGATCTTACTCAGCTACCGTAGTGGTGGAGTCGCGTCTCGTGGGAAAGCAGACAGACCCAGACATGCAAACGGAGGCATGCACATATTGCCTGTCTGGACTGCCGCGCAAGCAACGACGCGATGCCACCTGCCTATCAACAGTGGTCCTCAATGGGATAAGAGAAGTTTTCATTCATGAATAAGCAGTTTGATTTGTTCGAAATTAGAAGAAATCTGAATGATATGCAAAACTAAGGAACTCGAGCGGGAGCACTTAAGAGCTCCGATAGTGCACTCGTTAGCACGTGCCGCCGGACAGGGTGGAATCCAGGTTCAACTCCAGCCTAAGGTGCGAATTTCTGTACGTCGCTTAACAATCCTGGATATGTGGAACATCATAACACTGTTACTAATGTCGTGATATAGAAAAACCCTCGTACATCGAAAGAAATATGGTGATCCAAGAAAACATACCTAGTATGGAATTCGCGCCACCTCTGTCGCTCTTTGAAAAATTCCTCCCACAACTTCTCGGCTTCACTTCTCTTACGGGCATCGTAAGATTCTCTTTCATTTCGCATTCTGTTGAACTCCTGCCATATCTTAAACCAGAATTTGTTTGAAAAAGTGCCAAGTCCCATCTGATCAACCCTACAAAAATTGCGCCAATTTTTCGCTTAGCTGGCGACGCGATTGGCCATCTGGCAGACGCGCGCGGACCACAGTTTGTGGTTCCTAATGAAATTTAGACTTCCATCATCACCAAAGAGGTTTTGCGATTAGTAAAAATAGATTACGACTGCAAAGATATTAATATGGCTATCGGAAGTAGGAACATCGCCAGTGCTCCATAGTTGACGATAACTGCTGATCGTTGATGTTGTAAAGTAAGCAAATAAGTAGATTAAGGATAAGAACGATCTAGTAAATTTACCAAATAACCACCAGTTGTATCGAGGCACGCACTTATCACAATATGCCCCAGGAAACCGAGGTGCGACGCGGTAGTCAGTGATACGAAAACGGCCCACGTAAAACCCAAAGGATCAGAGCTGATGCCTAGCTGTTAACAATTACTACGTTCAGCTTTCATGAAGCGATCACCCACAACTAAACAGTCATAGGACCGGAATACTGAGAATTTAACCAATGAAACCTACTCTCTCATAGTCCTGCCGTGTAAATCGCCTGCTTTGGAAGGAACCTTCGGGTCGTCGGTTCGAATATTCCCAGAAAGCCTGTGAAAACGAAAACTTCAAAACGTAGACTCTATGCAGAAATAAGGATATATTACACCTCTGTAGAAAGGGGTTGATTGGTATTGATTGGAAATTGGATAATGAAAATTCCGTCGACTAATAAAACATAAAATTGATCTATACAAATATCCAAACGTAAAAATAGACGCCTAGGAATGTAAAACGACAGAAAACCAAATCTAAACTTCTACACAATTTCGCTCAAACAAACCCTCGACTTGAAGGGATCTTCTCCACTCTGTCCACGTCCGTAGCTTTCCTCGCTGTCATAAATCCTTCGTCTTTCAGGATCTTTCAAGCATTCGTATGCCTCAGTTATTTCAATAAACTTCGCCTGTGCATCAGCATCTCGCCCGGCAACATCTGGATGATACTAAAACTGATAAAACGAAATAACGGCATACGCTTGATATGTGGACTGGTCATCTTCTGATATTTCTGTTGATTTCCAAATTTCGAAAAGTTCTGAGCCTTTTGAATAGGAGCTTGATTTGACTGAGCGATCAGCATTATTCCTAACTTTTCCTTCGATACAGCACAACAGCAAGAAAACAGTTTACGTTTCAGCTATTAAGCCTTCCAAAACTTCGCTAGTTGAACCAATCAATTGAACCAGTTAAGCAAATCTGAGGTTCTGGAGAGGTCTAAACCGCTAAAAGATCAACCATGTTATTGCTACTGTGCTATACTACTATTGTAATCAATAGACATTATTATCAAACTCGGATCTGCTCATAAAGAAAAGTAAAATTATTCAATCAGAGCCAAGATTGATAGCTAGCCGATCCTAAGAAGCGGCCTGATTGCCATTATTATAGTGTTATATGATAGCAAATAAAAATCCATAAGTACAAAGGTGGAAAACGAACCTTTTCGATAGTTCGTAGTAAGCAGCTTTTATTTGACGCTGGGTTGCACCTTTTTGCACACCCAAAATCTGGTAGTAATCCCTCCTGCAAAGTGCTTAGATGACTGGATAGCCTTAATTTCGATAGTATTTCAGGAATTCAATTGTAGGAGGTCCTAAGACTGATAGGAGGATGAAGCTTCCGGCGTCGATCAATCTCCAAGAGATATACCATATATCCGACTTCATCAGCATCGCTAATGGCGATTGAAAGCCCATATCTGGCTTGCCGTGGCCCACCGATATATCAGATCAGTACTAAACGCCCAGATAAGGCTGGCACCAATGTACCTATCCGAAAGGGTATGGTTGATTTAGTGAGCCCTGATGACGCCGAGTAGAACCAGAGACCATTTAGGCATCGCAGAGCATCTTCAACCGATGCGTTGCACGAGCCCACTTGGGAGGTTTTTTACTCCAGAAACTCGAAAAGTTGAGCAGTAGTTACACCAAATTGATTATAGGTACACCTAGGAAAGGCATCGAATAGGTAGATGAGCAGATAAAAACTCACACTGATGACTTGGAGCTTATCTGTCGTAACCTCTGGATAGAGTATAGCCCACGACACACCACAAGGCCATTTTGACTCGAACTAGTGATCATAAAAATTCTACAACTTCTAAAAAGAATACGAGATCAATAGTATCTTCAAGGAAATTGTGAATCATACGCTTTTCTTTCGCTAAAAACAACAAAACATAACAAGGTGCAAACCATTAGTGCTGAGAAAAATCAATGATATAAAACATTTATCAAGTAAAATTTTTACCTAAGATAAAGTTTCTATTGGACCATAGGAATTTTAAGAAAGGTGGAGAAGATAAGAGGAGAAAAAATCACAGCGACACAAAAATAATCATGGCAGGAAGAACATATCAGAGACCACGAGGGTTCGCCTCTTTACGGAAGCTACATAATTTTACAATTAACCGTCTAACAATCAAAAAGGATTTAAATAGAAATGCCTATAACCTTCCGACTTCATACGGTTCTTGGATCGAGTCGATTCATGCGGCTACGCCTCAAGTACCTAAAATAGGTTCATGCCAAATGGCTTAAAAAGATCAAAGAATGAAGGATAACGCTCTTCGGCATTGACTCATCCCTGAAAGATGCGACATACACTCGTCTCATCTACTATCGTTCGCTGTGAACTGAGATGCATATCTAGCTTTCACAATGACTCACATTGGTCTACCGACTATCAAGTCAGTGCTCCTTATCTACTTTCAGACAAGTCTGGTACCATTTCACCAATCCCAGGAAGATAAAGTGCTTGGTGAGCCTTAAACGTGGGATTGAACCACGGACTATCGAATGACCACTTGTATGTGGCAGAGCACTTATAACCACTGCGCCAAACGCCACTGCTTGAAGTCATCTGATACAACCAAAAGGATTGCTGACTGATATGCAAAGCTTCCGCTCGAACGCGGAGTCGAACCCGCGCTTCACCTATATTGAAGAAGGAGTGGTAGCAGAGCGGAGGCCAAGTTGATTCAATGCTACGCTTCTTTCGATAAGGATGAAACGCGGGTTCAACTCCGCATGGGGTCGGAAGTTTTGCGATAGCACCCGATATCTGTGAATGTCAGAATACAACGTCATAAAGCTGCTATTTTTTTCATTTGACCCGTCCCACATTTCTTTAATCACCGTGAGGGTCCCAGTGCTTCTAGCGCCAGATTCGTCTCCTCGTTTTCCTTAAAAATTTCATCCCCTTCACGAGCGTCGTGGAATGCAGGTCGATTATGCCGCCTTAGAATCTCGAAGATAGCCAGGCTGGGGCGTTTCCTCATTGACACAGTGTTGGGGGTCCAGTCCTATGTCGAGACGCGCCGAGCATCACCACTCGGCTGAGCGGCTCCTCCACCTAACACTGCTATTACGACACGAGATTCGAGAAGTAAAACAGAAATTACTGTAATAAACAAAAAAGAAGAAAGCCCAAAGCGTGACAGCGTTATTACAGCGGAATAATAGTAGCCCTTTACGCTATGAAGCACAACAGACCCGTGATTATGCTACCAAATGATCTACAAATAGGTAAGTGGATAGAATAGCCCACCGGATGTAGCCGATATTCATCAGTACAGCAGAAACAACCACGAGAGGTAAGACAAATAACATACGATCCATCTGTTTCTCTCTGGTGAAACTCCTTTTCTGGATCTCTAAAACGATATGCATAGAGGAAAGGTAATAGAATGTTAAATCAAAACTGAGATAGAAACCTAAAATGGCAGCCGCCGAATGAGTTTCCGGATCGCGGCCCACCATATACCGCGTCCCTAGCTCTATTAAGATCCACAATAGTGTCCTTTTTGAATTTCAGATGAGTTGCCTCAAAAAAACTAGGATTTTTTTGGGCTAAAGAACAAGAATTGGTCAAGAAATTTGGAAAAACATTCATGCGTGGACAACTATACAGCACGTAAATGTGCAAACACATACATACAGATATATACATACATACATACATATGCATGCATATACATATATATATATGTATATATTTACGACATATACATACATATGCTTGATAGTATTGAGTAATATGCAAATTTTGAACCTCAGACGGGAATTCAACTCGTGTCTCATCTTTTATGAGGGCGCGTCGTAATCACTGCACTACCAAGACTTCTGCTCTGCCACCACTCTCTTTGCGACTCAAAGTATCAATCTGTTAGCGACCAGCCGTCAACGGCTTGGCCTGGCAGACACGTTTCGGTATCAAACTTAGTTACGGTGACAAATACCTTGTATCTAAGAAAGAGTGATAAGAGAACAGAGTCTCGTAGTGCAGATGATTAGCACGCACCCTCGGAGAGGGTGAAATACCGGTTCGATTCTCGCTTGAGGTTCAAATTTTTGCATATCTCTCAGCATTATTCGTATATTTGTAACACTACACCACTGAAAAAGCGTTAGATAGAATCGTTCCTGGTTACAACAATGTTCAAACCTCTCTTAGATATCCGTTACTGGAAACAATTTGATCATCATAAGCTGCTCTCTTCTTTGGATTTCGCAGGCAATCATAAGCTTCTTTCACCTAAATCATAGAAAAAAATGTTAGAAACAGTGAGACCTGCTGAAGAAATCATGAAGAAAAGCACATAATCGCTACGAAAATACAAAATAAACGATTTGATACCTAAATAAAAAGCGTGAATACCTCACTTCCATGAATAGCTCAGTGTCGGAGCTTCGACTCCATCCCACACGGCTATCCTGAGTCTTTGACTTCCGATCTGGATGGAGCTGAATTATTTATGAGTTTTTTCTTCAAATCGACAGTTATATCTTAGTCTTTCATCATTTATATAGATACAAGACGATTACGAGGCGGTACAGCGCAGTGGTTAGTGATGTGGTGTGTCAGAAACATGGCGAGCAAAGCCCTGGTTCGATCCCCTTCCCACACTTTTTTTGCAATCAATCACCTCATCACAGGTTCCGCTAAGATTGCACGAACCATCGTCTCAAACAGAATTAAAAAGACAGAAGATATGGAACCCGCTCACCTCGGCTGACTTTTTTGCAAAAGCGGCTTTGATTTCCTCTAAGGACGCATTCGATTTCACTCCAAGGATCTCATAATAATTCAATTTCCTGGAAATAATCACAAAATACATTAATTCACTGACAATTCCCTGTTGGTTGCGGTCGAGTGACCGAGTGGCTAGTTGCTCAGAGCGGCTCGATGCGGGGTTCATTCCCCATCTCGTCCCCCAATCTGATCTACCGAAAAGCGGGATGCACTTCACAAAATCACTCACTTTGGAAGATAAGACACACCTCGTCGTGACAATACCGTTGCGCAGCGCCTTGCCATGAACAGCATAAATCACATTAGTGAAAGCACTTCCCCATACAAGAATGAAGACAATCTAGAAGAATAAAGCTGAACTTAACCCTTTCGGGACCGTAAACCCACCACCTCTGCATCTCTAGACCCCAGCGTGGCATCGCTGGACGGTGTGCCCCACCTCCTCTGCATCCCTGTCCCCTAGCTGGGAACGTATTGAATGCATTATTGTATCTTTCAATTGTGTCATTGTTCTCATTTTCTTACAATACAACATATTTGAATATAGACATAACTTAGGTAAACAACAACATTAATACAATTGAGATAATACCATAACACATTGAATGCGCTCACACGCTGGGGTCAGAGATGCAGAGAAGTTGGAGCAGACCATCCAGCGTTGCCGTCGACGGTCAGAGATGCAGTGGAAATGGCTCCACGGTTCGAAAAGGGTTAGAACCCAAGTTACGAATAAAAAAGAAAATAGAACCACAAAACCCTTATAGTGCTATATAGCTGTAGAATCATAAAACCTAGAGGTTACAAAGAAAGTAACAACTTTAAAAAGGAAAAATAGAAAAAAAGAAGGGAAAGGAAAAACGGAAAAAACGAGACTGGATCTAGATTGATTAGTTGGTAACAGAACGACATAAACAAATCTAATGAAGTAAAACTTAGTACCTGGTTAGTCAAGTGGATTTCGGAGATTTCCTTGAGGATTATGGCCTACTTTATCGATCTTTGGATGCGATAAAAAAAAAAAAGAACAGCAACGAAATTAACAGAAAGTAAACAAAAAAAACTCAGTTTTGAACCCGAATCACGTCGATGGCAAGGGAAAATGTAAACAGATTAGAACGGAATTACGCGAATAAATTAAAAATAATTTAAATTATAACAACAGATAAACTAATTAAAGTAAATAATAGATAAATAGAAGGATAAAGGATAAAGCTCTCGGCGTTGATCAATCCCTGAGGGATGCGCCATGCAGTCGACTTCAATTTTTAACTTCGTTTGAGGTGATTGAATGCATATCTGGCCTTTACAATGACTCGCGGTGGGCCCCGCTGAACCGAGTCAGTGCTGCTTATCCTCCCAGACAAGTCTGAGACCTGTCTGGTACCAATTCACCGACCCCGGAGGGATAGAGGGCTTGGTGAGCCATGAGCGCGAGATCGAACCATTGAAATAGATAAATAGAACATTACAATAATTAAAATAAAAATTAAAGTGTATAAACGAAAAATGAAATGAAAAAATTTGGTTATACGGCTTTATGGAATTTGACACAATTGGATTGGCAGGATTTCTTTCAGATGTACGATCTATCTGATCGAGTAGTGGACGCGATAAGTAAAAACAATAGAAAAACAAAGAGAAAAAGAAAAATGAATAATAAAAGGCTTTAACACTTTGGGGACCAGCGCTTTAAGCACGCGGAGTCGCGGCGTCGCGCCGTCGCTTGCGCGGTAATTCTGGTGGGCGGCATCTGCACGTCTGGCTGCCTGAGTGTTTGCCCATGAGACGCGACGCCGCCACTATAGTAGCTGGGTGAGATTTGTTGTCGCGCGGCCCTGTGCAGGGTTAAAAGGGTTAAAAGTGAATAGCATAAATGACGAAGGAGTTTTTAGATTGATTGGCTGAAGTAAAACTCAGTAACTACATATTTGACCGTAATCCAGAGGATTTTTATTGGATATGTTCGATCTATTTGGTCGAGTTTTAAGCACGATAAACAAAAACAATAGGGGTAAACATGGAAAAACGACAACCAGTAAACAAACGAATTAACCCTTGGAACTGGTCCATGATTCAAATCAATGACAACAGAGTCATGTGAATGAATCGATTGAAATGAAGTCTAATAACCGCTTACCAATTCAGACTGTCCAGGATTTCCTTCGGATGCAGCCCTCTGAATGCGCTCTATTCGATATTTTCGCCCCATCGAAGAGCAGATTTCAAAAAAACAGAGCCGAGAGCGCGAACTTTTCGTGGCCTGGCGATAGGCCAAATTTGCATCAGCCGGCCAGAGCCAGCCGAAGGATCTCCTCATCTTAATGCTGGTTAATTTACTTTCGTTTTTTTCCGGTAGATCAAATCAAGGTTTTCCCGTCTATTTTCCTCATCATTTCGCTCCCTTTTATCCTCTGGCGAATCGAGATAAACCCGATTTAAACCCTATACAACCACTAGCCCGAAAATGTCAATAGAAAAAGGTCATTGGTCACGTTCACATTTTAGACAGAATTTCTTATACGACGGGAGATTTATTCAATTCAAAAATTCTTGCCTTCGATATCCGCCTATTAACCTAGGGGGATATCCTTGTCGGGACGCGAACTCATCTACTCTGCTTCTCTAACCCTATCGAGGCAAAGCTGAACGTCTGCTCCATTTACCCTGCATCTGTAACTCCAGCGTGGGAATACGTTGGATGTGATATTGCATTATATAAAATTTACTGCCATTGCTATATTCCTGTCACGTTATATGTAAACGTATCATGTTGCTATAGGTAGGAATACAATAACACATTAATCCATAAGATCGACTGTTTTGAAATCCTCGTAATAAACATTCAAAATAATTCCAAAAAAGAATGTCTAAAACCTAAACGAAGTTGGTACGCCAGGGCCATACACCGGTGTTACGGAGGTTTCGGCCTCCTCGTCAGTGACCCACGCCCCACATTAAGCCCTGCATTGCAGCAAGGAGGGAGCCGTATGTGGTGATGGCATAGTGTACAATGATACTGGTCCATCACCACTGTTCAGTCGATGGATTTCGGCTGGTAGACCAAAATTAATCCACGTCGAAACCTCCGAAACACCGGTTTATGGTCCTGGCGCACCAACCTCGCTTAGGCTCAAAACATTTTTTTTTTGGAATTATTTTGAATGTTTATCACAAGGTTTTAAAAACAGTCGATTTTATGGATTAATATTGATCTACCAGCCGAAATCCATCGACTGAACAGTGGTGATGGACCAGTGTCATTGTACACTATGCCATCGCCACATACGCGCTCCCTCCTTGCTGCAATGCAGGGCTTAATGTGGGGCGGAGGTCACTGACGAGGAGGCCGAAACACCAGTGTAAGGCCCTGGCGTACCAACCTCGTTTAGGCTTTAGACATTGTTTTTTTGAAATTACAATAACACAGTTGAAGAAATGGAATACATGCAACGCGTTCGCACACTGGAGGTTAGAGATGCACAGGTAGTGGAGCAGACCGTCCAGCGTTGTCACGCTGGGTGTAAGAGATGCAGAAGAGGTGGTCGCTAGTTTCGAAAGGTATAGCTAACAGTCGTCTGATAAAACTGTATTTTTGAAGAAAAAGGGAGAATTTCGTCCTCTTCCTCTTGTCTCAAAGGCTTTAATTTTTCTTGAAAAGCTTTGGGACCAAATATTATCCTCTGTAGTCATTACGACGCGCTACAGATGTGAAACGGAGTTTGCTCTTTATTGGAATGTAATCGTTTGAATAGCTAATTTTTCTAGCTTCCCAAGTTCTTATAGATTTTTTCCATGTCATAGTTCAAGAAGGAGGCCGATTCCGGTCTTGAGACAACGTATACTTTGGTTTCGAACGCAAAAAATGTAGTTTAGTTAAGGAATAAGTCTTCAGGTTTGAGTTTTCAGATGTTGAAAGGACCAAAGAAAAGGGTAGGTGCCGCGACGACACCAGCAGTGGCGGTGAAGAAGCGTAAAGGTGATGAGCCACACAAACCTAAAGTTAGTTATGTCAGGTGGAATTTTTCGGTTTTTTCAGTTCAAATTATGATTTTCTGAGAGAATATCTGGGGTTTTTCTTTTCAAATTAACACGATTCATTAGGGTTCGTTTGAATCTCATCTTGAGCACCTTTCACAATCGTCTGATGGCGTAGTCTCAACCTCATTGTGGGACAGAGAAGCTCTAGAAGAAGATCTCGGAACTCGAAAGTCGATTGCGTTTCAGGTACCTCTCGATTCCTTTCTAATGACATCAGCTCTGAAATTATTCAGGAAGATTGAGTGCTGTGCAAAGCTCTGAACCTTAAGTAGAAGTTGAACCCACGTCCCATCCTTTTTGGGTGCGTGAGTGACCACTACGCTACTGGAACTCACAGTTCGTTGCTAACAGCTCTGATATCTGGTATTCGCAGAAAAGGTGATAGCAAGACAGATGTTCCGGTAATGCAGTGGTTAATAATTGCCGCCGGAAAAAGAGAGGCAAGGGCTCAACTCCCATCCATGATTCGGATTTAGCCTATCACTCAACATCCTTGGATATATTGTTCAAAACGCGCGTTACCCAGATAATTTCTTTTGATAGTGTTCCGAGTGATAAGAAATTGAAAAATCAGACTTGGCTTATTTTGATATTCATCAAATCAACAAACAATGAACGCGTGTGGCGCAATAATGAGAGGTCCTTGCCACACATATCAGGTCAATGGTTCGATCCCTCCTCCAACGCTTACTAAAACTCCTCAGTGGTTGGTCAACACCAAGAACGTTTCCTTTCTCTCATCTACGATGATAAATCTCAGAAGCTCCTCATTGTTATTTGCGAATCCTCCTATTTAGGTGTTCGATATTGAAACGTATCACGAACCCGGTTCAGCCACTACGTTTGATAGAACTAATGTGAAGCTCTATGGTGTCACACGGCGAGGCAATTCAGTCTGCGCGATCGTCACCGATTATTTTCCCTATTTTTATTTTCAGGTTTGATCTGTGCGGTATAACTTTGTTCTTCCAGCATTGCTTTGTGGATTCACGCGTTATTTCAGGCTCCGGAGAATTTTTCTCCTGAACATCTTGATGGCGCCCAAAGGAGCCTGAACACATCCATAGCGACTTCGCTTCGGAAAGCTAATTCAAGTCATCCTCTGTCTTCAACGGTTGTAGACAATTTGGTACATTTAAGCATCGTTTATGGCGAGAACCTATACTATTATCGTGGTGGGTTTTTGTCATATCTTGGTAGTCGTACTGGTTTTTTTTCACATAAGATATTGAAAGGAGTGATTTTAGGCTCTGAAAAGAAGTTTCCATTTATCAAAGTCAGTGGAACAACTAATGCATTGAACAAAGCAAAACAAGAGTTGAAAATCAATGGAATATTGTCTGGTTCAGCAGCAGCACAGGTAATCTTTGCAGTTAGCAGCTAGTATGTAAATCAGCAGTTGGATAGAAGAAAGTGAACAGAATCGGCGACGTGCGGGCCTCTTATAGAAGGCACCGATTGAATGACGGGGCCTCAAACTTTAAGCTCACCTTTTTTTTAATTTAACGGTCCTCTTAGGATTTTGTTATGCAAGAGAGACATGAGCTGATACTGCAATCACGTCAGAAAGTCTGAGCATCATCTATAGGACACTTGAACAATGTCTTCTAAAATTTCATCGGCACTCACAGGTTATAGCTGGTTTGAGCTCAACTGAGATCTTTGGAAAGCATCCCACCTTTGGAGTTCAAAATTACATACATCGATAACGAAGTACAGATAGGCCTATCACGTACCAGAGAGAACAAATCCAGATGGACGAAAAAAGCAGCGGAGTGGACTCCAAGAGAATGCATGTGTACTCGTGGACGACTACGCAAAGGATTGTTGAACATGTTTCTGACTACGGTCAACTATCTGCATAAGCAGATGATAACGTGTTTAGGGTTACAGAATAGGCCTTGTGAACGTCATTATGTTCTAAAGAGACCAGCACTACGGACGGCAGTTGTGTGGAAAGAAAGGAATGGAAATCGTGCTAAAACCCGCACTGCCCCGTGATGGTGGGATATCCAAGTATATGGAGTAGTAAACCATAAGCATAGGGAACTTGTTTCCAGAACATAGGAAGATGATTCTTGAAAATCTGTGTTTAATCTGAAGACTACAGGTCGGTACGCTTTATGAAGCCAAT
Organism: Parelaphostrongylus tenuis; assembly: GCA_019055375.1. NCBI lineage: Eukaryota > Metazoa > Nematoda > Chromadorea > Rhabditida > Metastrongylidae > Parelaphostrongylus > Parelaphostrongylus tenuis. The sequence continues at coordinate 149,739 of JAHQIW010001546.1, forward strand.
ATTGATCCTGAAGTTAAATTCATGGCCAAAAGCGGTGTAGTTGGATGTGGATGGGTGGAAATACCACCGAGAAAAGGGACAGTCATTTCTAAATCAGCGCAGAGCTCAAGGTTTACTCACTTTTTTTCCTGTTCTTCACTCGTCAATGCACTCATTTTTCTTTGTCCTAGGTGTCAGATTGAAGTAGAAATAAAGCTGCCGGATTTGTTGGTACATGAGCCTGAAGGCGAATGGGCCGATGTTGCTCCTATTCGGTTAGTTACGTAAAGAAGATCCTGTTGAATAAGGTTTACGCAAGTTTTTTAGGACGCTTTCTTTCGACATAGAATGTATGGGTCGTCGTGGAGTGTTCCCGGATGCAAGTGAGGACCCAGTGATTCAAATTGCCAACATGGTTAAGGTTCATTTTTGAACGGTTAATATGCTCACGTTAGGGTTTTTTAATTTGCGCGATATTGTAACAATTCAAAAGTTCGACTTTCTATAAACCTCGGCATAATCAATTGATATATGAAAATGGAGAAAACTTATCTTGATTAGCTGACGCGAGGTTGATAAAACAGTTGTAGAAATTCGGCTGACGTTTCGGCGACCCGCCTTCTTCAGAGCCTGGACGTATATAGTATTAGTCTCGTATTAGTATTAGTAGTATATAGACTAATACTATATACGTCCAGGCTCTGAAGAAGGCAGGTCGCCGAAACGTCAGCCGAATTTCTACAACTGTTTTATCAACCTCGCGTCAGCTAATCAAGATAAGTTTTCTCCATTTTTCATATATCAATTGCGCGATATTGTTTATCAGGTCGAAGGCGAATCCGAACCATTCATACGAAACTGCTTCGTGTTAGGAACTTGTGCTCCAGTCATCGGTTCTGAGATCATTCAATGTGAAAGTGAGAAAGAACTACTGGAAAAGTTTGTTGGAGTTATCTTCTGTCCATTTTTTCCTATACGATATCAACACGTTGGGTACTGCTTGGCCTTTATAGCAGTACTTGTCGCGCCGCATCTCGGCTCCCTGAGGCGTACTGTTGGTGGTCCCGCCTTATGGACTTTTCTGATCTTTCTTATTCTTATTCAACTTATTTGATTATCCTTGCTACATCAACGAATAGCATCTTTACATTACTCTTCAAAGAATTTGTACCTATCAGCAGCATACAATATATAACAACTTTTTGCAACAATATACGCAAGGTGTTTCAGAAAAGACACTGTAATCTATCGTAGAATATAAATATCTATATGTTGTGTAGTATCACTTTTTTACAAACATTTGTTTTATTTATTCATGAGGGACCATCGATGCTGATTTTGCTACCGATAGCGTTTTTGAAGTCGCTTCAGTCATATTCTATCTCTTTCTAATCACGGAACCACTTTTACTGACTATAAAAATCCAAAATCCGTTGGCAAATTACATCACTGTCATTAAAGCGCGCCCTGCTAACCGCTCGACCGCGCAGCGTGGCAGGCGAGAAATCATTGTGGTATCCAACGTGATAAAATGCTTTGGGGACTAAGAAAACCTTTGAATTCGAAGATTCTGCGGTTTGTTCAGGTGGGCTGAGTTCGTTCGAACAGTGGATCCTGATATCTTAACTGGATATAATATCCTAAACTTCGACTTGCCATATATATTGGACCGAGCAAAGGTTCGTTTTTTTTTTTTAGATTTTACAGGAATTGGGTAGTGTTCAGATACTAGCTTGAGCTTGTAGGTGCTCAAACTTCCTTCTGTCGCCATGCTGGGACGGCAGCTTGATCGCGCATCGGGTGTACGTGATGCACCCATTTCTTCCAAGCAGATGGGAAGCCGTGTTAATAAAAGCATAGATATCCATGGTCGAGTAATTTTCGATGTTTTGCAGGTATTTTTAAATGGTCATGAAACTTCTTAAGGTCTATGCGGGTCTTAGTTACTCAATAGTTTTGCATTTGAATGATCGCGGAAGGTTGCGTATCTCCTTACTTATTATACTTTTAGCCAGGCATGTTTCTTCCCTGCTATCACGGGATACACATGCTGTGGCATGCTTAGTTCGTGACCACAATTCGTCAGTCTTATCCTAAACGTTTCTTACATCAAGAATTGGAGTGATAAGTGAAAATATGACCCTAGGCGGGAGTTAAACCCGCGTTCCACCCCTATTCGGTAGGCGTGTTGTCACCATAGTTCATATCGTCGCAGAGCGGTGGCCCTCAGTGGTTTGTGCTAGCACGCGGCCTCGCCCTATAAGGTTACGGGTGTTCAGTTCCCTTCTGGGGTCGCGATTTAACGTACCGCTCAATATTTTTTAGGTGTGCAATCACCACAAGATAACTCTGAAAGAAAGTAGTGAAATCAAAGAACTCAATACGTTTCTTACATCAGCTTGCTTTCTTTTGGATTTCCAAGTATGTAGGCTAGATTTGTTAGTTTAAAGGTGCTCGCGTTGTCAACATTTACCTACATTTATATAGTGTAGCAGGGCGCATGTGGCGCAGTGGTTAGAGGTGCCCTGCGTCGCACACGAGGTCACTGGTTCGATCTCGCGCTCATGGCTCACCAAGCCATCCATCCCTCCGGGGTAGGTAAATTGGTACCAGACAGGTCTCAGACTTGTCTGGGAGGATAACCAGCATTGACTCGGTTCAGCGGGAGGCCACCGCGAGTCATTGTAAAGGCCAGATGTGCATTCAATCACCTCAAACGAAGTTAAAAATTGAAGTCGAATGCATGGCGCATCCATCAGGGATAGATTAACGCCGAGAGCTTTATCCTTTATCCTTTATAGTGTAGCATTCGTGATGTAGTGCATAGAGATGCTTTGCGATACGCTCATGGTCAGTGGGTCGATCTCGCACTCAAACTCACCGTGTCTTCGATCTTGTACGGAGACGACGAACTGGTACCAGACATGTCTGAGAGGATGGCACCACTGATATGATACATAGACCACTGCAAGCTATTGTAGAGGCCCTTCTATTCATTCAGTCACCTCTACAATGCTACGAATGAAGTCGATTTCATAGAACATCGCTCACAGATTGATCAGCGTCAAGGGCTTCATTCATTTTATTTATCGTAGTTCAATTGGTCATTGTTACCGTTCTAGTTCTAGCCTTGATTTCTCCTTTTTAGGTTGTTTTACGTGATTATAAACTGCGAAGCTACACGTTGAACAGCGTGTCCTACCATTTTTTGTTAGAGCAAAAAGAAGATGTGGAACATAGTATAATTTCCGATCTACAAAGAGGAGATGAACACAACCGTAGAAGGTCCTTACTGAGCCATCAATGTCCTTCGTTCTGCACTTCGTATTCGTTGTTTAGGCTTGCAGTGTACTGCATGAAGGATGCTGCTCTACCATTGCGTCTTTTGGAAAAGCTTCTATCAGTCATCAATTACATGGAAATGGCAAGAGTAACTGGTGTTCCCTTGAACTATCTTCTTACAAGAGGCCAGCAAATCAAGGTTTTTGTTTTCAGCTTTGGGAAAGAGCGATTTATATCAACTTGCTTTTTTTTCGAGAGAGAGAGAAAGGAATAGTTCATTTACGTACACTTTCCAAGAGTCAGTAATGGGACTGATGATTCCAATTTCTATGGCGAAATTGATACATTGACGTAGTTAATTCTCCAATATTTCAGATTCTATCGATGATGCTTCGAAAAGCTAAAACAGATAACTTCTTTCTTCCCGTCATTGAAGTGCAGGGTGGAGAATCCGAGGGGTTAGCATGATTTTCTTTACTGTTTGTTAGCTATTTTTTGTGTTTGAATGAGTACGTTACTTTGATTAACGACTTTTAAGCTGTGATATTATTTTACATTTATATATCCAATGAGCACATGTGACACAGTGGTTAGAGGTGCTCTGCGTCGCACACGAGGTCAATGGTTCGATCTCGCGCTCATGGCTCTCCAAGCTTTGCATCCCTCCGGGGTCGGTAAATTGGTACGGGGCAGGTCACAGACTTGTCTGGGAGGATTAGCAGCACTAACTTGGTTCAGCGGGAGGCCACCGCGAGTCATTGTAAAGGCCAGATATGCATTCAATCACCTCAAACGAAGAAAAAATTGAAGTCGAATGCATGGCGCATCTCTCAGGGATTGATTAACGCCGAGAGCTTTATCCTTTATTCTTTATATCCAACATCTAATAATGTTGAGTGATATACAATGCTTTGAACACGACATAGGAATTGAACCCACGGGAAGAGTACCAACCAGTTGCTCTACACATGCCTCTTGTTCTGCGCTCATTGTGCGACCCAAGGGTATCGATGGAAATACATGCGTGTCAGTACTGAAATTTGGTTAGCACGACCCTTCTTTGGAAAATGTTGGTTCGATTACCGTGTGACGTTTAAAGTTTTGTATGTCACTCAACTTCAGTGGATGCATACGTATGTATGTGACATCATATTACCGCTGAAAATGATTATTACTATCTTATCTCTGCTGGGAAGCTTACCAACCGATTTATCTGTGAAACGATTTCTTATAGTGATAGAATGTTTTCAGATACGAAGGTGCTACCGTTATAGAGCCAATGCGTGGATTTTACAATGAACCAATTGCAACACTGGATTTTGCCTCATTGTATCCATCTATTATGATTGCTCACAATCTGTGCTATACAACTCTTTTGAAAAAGCCGGAAGGAGAAGAAGGAAAGGCAAGTAATTGTGTCAGCTATACACTTGAAATTCATAGTTAACCCGGCCGAGACGGAGGCAGCTGGTCGATCGCGCAGCGCGACCCGCAAGAGGTGAGTTTTGTTTCGTCTTGTTTTGGAGTTCTTTTTCTCATTTTGAAGAAAGGTCTAGGTTTTTAGTGTCATTTTGTTCGCCTGTATCACCTGTCGTCCCGTTGATCGTCGAGTGACTCGAGCGGGTACCAGCAACTCTTTCATTTTTCCCTATCGCGTGCAAGAGTAGGCCAGTGGGTCTTCCTCGCTTTAGGGATTCGCTGAGCATCATATCTTTCTTTTATCGATTTCGTGAAGAAATCGGACCAACGGGTCGGTGGTCTTCCTTTAGAGTGCTTGATGTCCCGAGGAATCCAGTCGGTGACGGCTCTGGTCCATCGGTTGTCGTTGAAGCGCATCACGTGTCCGGCCCACCTTATTTTCGATAATCTGGCGTGTGGGACGGCGTCTCTAATTTTTGATCGTTGACGTAGGTCGGAACTTCGGATCCTCTCTCACATTTGCGAGATACGGGATACTCCTAGCATCGATCTTTCGATTGCGCGACTTTTCATCCTGCTTACGTAGCGACCAGGTTTCTGCTGCATACGTTAGGGCAGGGATAATTGTCGAGTCGAAAAGGTGGGCACGGAGTCGGTTGACATGACATCCGACTCCGTGTCATTTTAATACTATATGACTTTCTCTACACGTTCACTTGCTATGGTCAATATATAGCTCTTAGATGCGAAGAAAACTTCGAGAATGAGACGTGATTTCTTTTCGCCCTTACAGTGCTATATGAAAACCTTTTCAAAAATCAAATTTAATTCCAGAATCACCACAATTTCTGCTATAAGACGGTCATCAAACTTTGAATGAAAAGCTTTCCATACACTTTAATCGAACAAAGAATGTGCGCCGAGTATAACGTGATCTTATTTTAGCTGCTACTACGCGTGATTCGGGCTCAGAAGAAGCGGGTACATTGCAAGTTTAGGGTAATAGCTCTGTTGAGAGAAAAAACCTTCAATTATTTGTGTACTCAGAGAGGTACACTTTGTTTCGAACAGGTTGAACGGAAGTGTTTGTAAGCAGTCCAGTGTCTTACGCTTATCAGTACGACTATTAAAAACGACTATTTAGGATTATATTCGAACACCGTCAGGAAATTATTTTGCAACAAAGGAACGTAGACGTGGCCTTCTACCTGTGATTTTGGAGGACTTGTTAGCAGCACGGTGCGAAGATGTGTTCTTTTTTGGTAGTTTCGATTTTTTAAATGTCACGATTCGCTTTCAGAAAACGAGCGAAAAATGAGATGAAGCAAGAAAAAGACGAATTTCGTAGGATGGTGCTAAATGGTCGACAACTTGCCCTGAAGGTTCCAAGAATCCATATTGCAGTAGTCTACCCGTAAAGGAAACTGTTAAATCATTTACATGATCAGATCTCCGCCAATTCTGTCTATGGCTTCACTGGAGCAACAGTGGGAAAACTGCCTTGTTTGGAAATTTCTCAATCAGTAACTGCTTTTGGAAGGCAGATGATCGACCTGACCAAGAGCGAAGTTGAGAAACGTTATGTAGCCGGTACGCTAGATGGGAAATGTCCTATCAATGCTCAGGTTAGTGCATTTTGATAGCAGGTATGGAACCGGTCCAACAAATTTCAGCCTTTTTAACTTTCACTTTGTTTGATAGTTTGGCATCTTTACTTCGACCACAGGTCATCTACGGAGATACGGATTCTGTTATGGTTCGATTTGGAGTAAAAACCGTCGCTGAAGCTATGGAAATTGGGCTACATGCTGCGACTGAAGTCAGCAAGATATTCACACCTCCTATCAAATTGGAATTCGAGAAGGTCAGAATGAAGGAGATTGTCGCTGATATATTTTCTTGTTATAAGGTCTTTTTTCAGGTTTACTTCCCATATCTACTTATTAATAAGAAACGATATGCTGGTCTCTATTTCACGAAACCGGACAAACATGATAAAATGGATTGTAAGGTGAGTAGGTACGATTCAAGGAGGCTCTCTATTAGTTCTTCTCTGTGAAAAGTTTGAGGTGGTTTGATGGGTTCTGTCATGAGAGCCTATCATCACTTGTATCACCTATCGTTTTGTTGAGCGTCGAGTTACTCAAGTACCATCTTCCCTACCGCATGTAGGAGTATCCTAGTGGGTTCTACTTGATTTAGGGATTTGTTTAGCATCATATCTTTCTCCTAGACTTCTCTGGGCACAGTAGAACCAGCTCGACGAATGGGAGAAGTGTAATCTTATCAAAAGAACTCAAAACGGCTAGAAAACCACATTTGAGCGAATGCACTTGTCTTCAGCTGCATCCAGTTCTGTATATTGCTAAATCAAGAGTGGGATGCTTGTTTTGTGAAGAGATTTTCAAGACTCACATCTCCTAGACGACTAATTTCCGAGATTTCGTGCCATCCCGTGCGGTTTTTTGCTACTAGTCACTGTTGAAATTGTTTAGGTTTGGAAACCGTCCGGCGAGACAACTGTCCGTTGGTTGCCAAAGTACTTAACACGTGTCTTGAGAAACTGATGATCGCTCGTGATGCCAGTTCAGCCCTGGAATTTGCAAAAAGAGTTATTGCAGATTTGCTCTGTAATAAGATCGACATCTCTCTTCTAATAATCAGCAAAGAATTAACAAAGTCGAGTGATGTGAGAGTCTTTGTTCTCATCTTTTTTTTATTGTTCCAGGTTGTCTAATTATTCTGGTTAATTCAGAAATATCAAGCTAAGCAAGCCCACGTTGAGCTAGCGGCTAGAATGCGTAAGCGTGACCCCGGATCGGCTCCTCGACTTGGTGACAGAGTCCCATATGTTATCAGTAAGATTTTCTACAACTATCTTGTTATTGTGCAGCTCGTTCGAGTGCAGTTTGGTTTACTTTCTTATTGGTTCGATTATGAGCTTCCGTCTAACAAAGCGCTCACACTTTTGGGGTCAAAAAATTGCTACAGCACTTCTCAGGTCGTATAAAACAGGTCGTATAAAGAAGCTAGGATAATACGTTGATGAGGCCCAATTTAAGTGGCTTTGTAAACCCAGGATGCAACTAACCTGTTCGGGACGGCATGTATCAATATTGGTACCACGACTTTTCGAAGATCTTTTTCTGCTGGACGTAGCTTCTATCCTAGCTTTCAAGTAATCATGCGTAGGGTGAACCTCGACGATTTCAACAGAGTGCTCGATCTCTGGAAAAGCCTTTTTAGTGCGTTGTAGCAATGGGAATAAGTTTACGTTTCACTTTCGACGTACATTCAATGCTCAAAAGTCCAATGGAAAAACTCTGTGCGGCGAGAAATCCAAGGTTTACATATGCATTTATATGAATGCACGCCGTTCCGATGGGTTAATGATCTGTACTATGTCTAGTGAGATTGAATACAAGTTGCATACCCAAGGGTCGATCAATGCAATCCTCATTTTCTTTTATTCCTAATGTAAAAGTGTTACCATGGTTCCTCGAAAGAAATTTCGCCAAGAAAGTTTCTGGTGTTCTTTATGTCATTACTTCCTTTACTGTTAACATATGAATCTCTGCTTATTCAGTGTTTGTAGATCGTATTTTTTTCAGTTGCTTCTGCTAAGAATGTGCCAGCATACGAAAAAGCGGAGGATCCTACATTTGTACTCAAAAATAACATTCCAATAGACACGAAGCACTATCTGACAAACCAGCTTGCAAAACCATTGGCTAGAATCTTTGAGCCAATACTAGGCGATCGAGCAGAGCGAGTAAGTCTTTTCGTACTTCCACCCAAGATTTCAGTAAGGAATTTCTTGTTTGTTCAGATTTTGATAGAAGGCGAACATACACGTGTGCGAACAGTTGTTCAAAGCAAAGTTGGTGGCCTTGCAGCATTTACGAAGAAACAAGTAACCTGCTTGGGGTAGGCGAATTCTCTAGTTATCAGTGTTTTCATGAAGCAATGCTATCTTACAAAGCTGTCAAAAATGAACTAACAACATCTTAGAAATAAAAGGCAGAAGAAGGCTTCAAAAAGCTTCACTAATCGTAAGTTATGGCGATAAGGTTATTAGAAATGTAGGTCGGTTGTATGTTGAAACTATACGCTGTTAGCTGTGTACTGCTGAATTCTGTGAAAAGTTGGTGATTAAAGCCAGAAGAAGAAATCAGTCATGTATGTTGAAGAAATAATGGTAGAGCGCTGGCCTCGATGGTACCACGCGCCCGGGTATGGCTGAAACACGAGTTAGACTGCCGTTTGGGGTCAGTCTCGTGTAGCGCTCAATACTTTAGGATATATATTTGGTACTTGTATGCTGGTTGGCGATAAATGAATAAGCAACTCCATTCTCTGGACAAGAACTTTTCATAAGAGTGTTAGTAACCATTCGAAGCGCAAATCTCTAGCTAGCGCAATAACGTTTTTTTTCTCGTTTGCGAAGGACAGAGGTTTTTTTTCGCAAGACGAGCTATTCACATAATCATTAATATAGCGTGAGATTTAGCAAATCCAGCGCTCTGCTTATTTTTTTTTGGAAAGACCGCTTCTCTGCAATGCAGCAGGGAAAGTAAGAATGATTCACATACGCGGGCATGTGTTTTTTTGGCTAATCTATGGGGCAGTGGGAGCAGGGCCCATTGCGGATGCCGCGATGTTAACACACGGCTCAGCGATCGATTGGCACTTTGGCGAATCACGTGAAAGTGCAATTTTGTTATTCAAGTTAACAAGTGTCTTCTCCTCTTTAAGAAACTCCAAATCAAACGTGTGATTCCGATACTAAAAGATATTCTGTACACGTTTATGTGCTCTTCGTGCTTCCAGCGAAGTAATAGTTGAATTGCGCGGCTGATGTAAAACATGATTTTATTATTAATTTGGCAGCGTCATAAAAGGGTGTTTGAAAAACCAGCCACATACTGCTCTAGCCAGAGATTTAAGCTTTCGAATGATTACTAACAATCTTGTGAAAGGTCACTGTCCAGCGAATGCGCTCGAATATTCATTTGTCACATTCTGACATACAAAAACCGTATACTTATGTAACTGTAACACTACCTAGAAGCGTCGGATAGAATAAATCATACGGCGGTAGCTGTGATCTGTTGAATTCCGTGGAAAGTTGGTGATCAATGTCAGAAGAGAAGTCAATTACATCAGTATCTTCCATGGATTCTTTTTGAGTCTGTCCGCTTAATCACCTTCTGTGTTGACCTTTTACTCATGAATTCTTAATGTTCAAAATACTGTTTTATGACAGTTTTGATCGTTATCAAAAAAAATTCATACATACATCTGGCTTACACGGTCACATCTTGCAATTTCAAGAGTGCAGCATTTTAACCTAAAATCGAACCATTTTATTTATTACGTATATTCAGGAGAAAGTTTATAAATTATGTGCTAGAGTCTTCTATTTTGCCGTTTGCATGGCAGTGTTATGATGTAGTAATTCATTTTCACCGCTATGGTAGCGGTTAAATAAAGAAGTTCTAAATCATATATACCCAGTAGGTGTAAGCTTGACTGGGTTTAATGCCGATATGTGCTTACCAGACCAAACTCCTTGACGTTCTGTTTACTGACAGTTGCGATGCCTTATCTTGAGGGAAAAGTAGTAGAATATATCGCAAACAATCTTGTAAGAGGGCGGTATCTCTTGCCATGATCGAGTACCGGGATGCAACTTTATTCAGGTAGTAATTCTTACATCATAGGGCATGTGGTGTTGTTAGGGGTGATCGGCATTAGCACATGGCCACTGGTATAATCCCAAGCTTTGTGCAAGCCAAGTCATGCATCTGTCGAGGGTCGGCGGGTTCGTCGATACTGTTATGAAGAAAGATGTTGATTTGGTTCATTGGGACACTCATCAAATCCTTTTTGAACTGTGAATACAGCTCACTTTACTGGCAATGGTCCTTCTTACGTTATAGTCTCTCTTGATGTAGGTTCGTCATGTAGTGGTCCATTATACGTTATTTTCGTCCAGCTGACGTCAACTCTTATATTTACTTGACGAAGCAATCTGTCAAAATCAACTTGCACACTACTTTTTTTTGGTTCTACATGCTAGGCTATCGATAATAAGATGAGCCGGATAAGTAATGCTCTTTAACGACAGCCGATGGACGAGAGTCGTTACTGAGTGAATTTTTCGGGATGTCAAGCCACTAGAAGACCTCCGACCCCAGGGTTCGAATCTCACAAAAGTTAGGAAAGACATGATATTCAAGGAATTTTTAAAGCGAGAATGATACATCGAGCTACTTTTGCACGTGACGGGGCATAATGGAAGTATTGATGGTATCCGCTCGAGTCACTCCACGACCACGGGAGGACAGTTGATGCCAGTGATTACCTCGGTTTCTCTTGATATTGCCGACAATTTTTCTAGGTCTGAATTGTGATTTCTAGCTAACACTATATGAATCAATTATATCTCATATAATCAAGTGCTATGTGGATGATGCTTGCAATTAATAGAAGTAGATGAGCTATCGTTTTACATCTTAGCTGTTTACCAGAATACTATGCTGTCAAGTCAGACAGATTAACGCAAAGCTCCCGTTTCTTTAGCTGTGTTCTACTAGTGCGCGACCTCTTCCATGATCTCAGCCTATTTCCACTGTCTCAAATATTTTCTTCGATCCAATTGCTTAGGTAGAGCAGCAGCGTACAAAGCCCTTTCCCTACTTTTCCATTTGTATGCTGTCTTTTCATGCCGGAGTCGCCTTATGCTGTTGCTTGACATATAGACGGGAGGTCCATAGTTGGTTTCTCTAGAGCGCTTTTGATCCAATGATTTGGGGCGGGAATCATGGATTGAAAAGATCTGAGAAGTGATAAGATGTTCTATGAACCCGACATGATAGATGATTCAATGGGTGTACAATAATGGCAGCGCTGCGAACATTCATGAGAGGAGTGTGTCCGCGGATACCAAGGGTCTTTTCAATCTTTGTAAAATATATCGTGGTCTTTCCACTAATACTTAAAATTTTAGTTGCTGCAAAGTTGCTTGATATTTAGTAGCCTCTCACCACTTGGCGGTTGGTGCTCGGTAGAATCAAGTATGCGGAGTACTTAGCCAGCTTTCTGACCATTTTAACTTTTTCAACGTAGTCTTGTTAGGCATTGCGGTCTTCACCACAAGTATTTATTTTGTTTGAGTAAGAGGAGGTTTTATCGTAGCAATCCATCCATATAATCACAAGACTGAGTGACGGTAACAGTGGTTAGTGATGTAAGTTACTAGCCAAGCGCATTGCTGGCTCGGCCCTCTCACCTAACACTCTCTTGCGATCAGCTGCGAAGGCGTAAACCTCCTCCTCATAACTGGCTGATTTCGAGGATATCTTATTCGACCAGTAGTTTACGTCGGTCATAGCGAAAGCGATGTTTTTTTTAGCACCAATCGAAACAACGTGCGAAGTCTTTGGAGATCTTTGGAACGATGATTGTTAGGAAACGATTGAATGCAGAAATTATTGGAATCCTTGCAGTAAAAATGTGGTTGAAAAGATTCATATAAAAAATTCTATTATTCCTTGTTTTCATAGATGAACTTAATTGTGTTCGTAACCTCTTTGCTTTTTGAAATTTTAGATTACATCAATAAGTATGTCTAGAGTACTATATGCAGTCTCCTTTTTCCAAATGAAGCTTATGCAAGGTTGCATTTCTGTTTTTAGTCGGTGGCTAATTTTTCGGCGATTTTGCCTTCCTCAGAGCCGATTCGACGTACTCTAGGAAACCATATCCAGTTACTCGGTTGGTACCTCCTACACTGAGTGAAAATCTGATTAATCGGTTGACTTCCGCGGACTCAAACTAGGCATGTCCATCAACGTAGGAACGACTCCACCTCCTCTGTCCTGATTAGTTGCCGCTTACAGTACTTTTTTTCGTTTCAAGGCCCACAGCTGAGTTTTGGACTTATTCGCGTGCGGTCTTGCAGTGAAAAGAGGTACTATAGTCGGCAACTTAGCGGGGCAGAAGAGTCGTTTCCACGCTGGTGGACATGTCCAGTTCAACTATTGATCATAAGAAGTATTATTCAGTGACTGGAAGTGATTTTGTATAGTACGCCGAGGCTCTGAGGAGGCGAAATCGCCAAACCGTAAACCACCGAATGTGAAAGGTGAAACACCAACCTCACACAAGTTTTACTGAGAAAAAAGTACAATGGGTAAGAAATTCCAATATCAATGCCGAGATCTAGTGAACGTCGAATTTTTGAATTATTCATAATTGGCGATTAGTTAATGACGCAATTTCTAGTTGCAAGGCTGTTCTCAAGGACCAAAGTCGAGCTGTGTGTGATTTTTGTATATCTCAAGGCAAATTACCGGAAATCTACGCTCATAGGTGATCTTAGTTGTAAAATTCAGTTTAGTATGATATGATTTTTTCAATATTCTATTCCTGAAGATTTATAAACAATCTTTTCAGAGTAGCCAATGTAAACCTTCTGGAGCGACATTTTTCTAGACTGTGGACGGAATGCCAAAATTGCGCCAAAACCATGCACGATAAGGTTTGTGTTCTATTGCCAAGCAGTGTAAAAGAACATCTCATCAAAACGTGATGTTCTTTTTTCCTCTCCAGAAAGCGAAATATGTAAATTAGCTCTATTTTTCACATAGATTAATGCAGATTTCATCATTGCCCATTGGAGTTATTCAGCGATCCATGGGGCTATAGGTAACTGGAGAGAAGCGTTTATTCTCTTATACGGTCATCAGCTAAGTAAAAGTTCCGCATTTTTATCCAAAGGCATAATTAGACAAGACACTTTATTGATTCGTTTTCACAGGGTTTTTTTTCACTGTGCGGTATTTCCAGCATTCATTCGGGTTTCATCTTCTTCTTGATCGTCGTAGAATTTTGCTTGAGCCTTCTCCTTGCAATCCCGAGAATAGCCTGGCTATGGCGTTCCTAAGGGTCTTTGTTGTTGATTGTCGGAGAAGTTGGAGAATGGTGCTCGGTTTCATATGCCCGTGATGAGCATCACAACCACTAGCTCACGGCGCTCCCAAAAGGCATAATTGGAGTAAGCCAATGTCAGAAATCTCTAATGTTCCGCTAGCAAGCTAGCTGCTAGGTGGCAAATTATCCTATGATCCACGGGTGCGAGCATCCCTTGTTGCGTCATTCTGAGAGGCTTCATCAAGCTGCCCCGTGGACTCAGTCAACAAAACACCTCCAGTATCCTACCCTTTGAGCGTTCTATCCTGCAATATTGAGCAATGAGACTGCTGATAAAAGTGGTCAGATTTGAGGATGCATAGAATGAGAGTGGAATAAAAACTCTGATCTCACAACATACCATGGCGACTGATCCTTGTGCTATATCTACATCATTAGGGTTCCTTTTAAGACACACTTAGCGCGCTGTTTATGAGACTGCAGCTCGCATAAAGTCATGTGTGATTTCCAAGAACCACTATCTATTGCTTTCCGACAGACAATCGGGAAACCAATTATTGTCATTCAAATAACAAAACATTCTCCATTGATGGGAGAGAAGTCCAACTGACACAATTTCAAGACAGACTTGAGAAAGCGTCCGATGCCATTAGCTTCGAAACGTGTGCAATATTTTCAACGCTCGTCGGTCATGGAGTGGAATTTTTCTATACAAGAACCCATCTAATGTTTATCGTAAACGCACTACCAGAATACATCTTTTCTCGCGGAGCCCTTACCATCTCTAAGGCAGATGAGTCCGACGAATCGACACATTGAAAGAGATGTCTACCATCACGTCGTAAAGGTGTTAACGGCGGCGCTAGACTGAAGTGAGAAAGCACTATGGATTCGTATTGGTCCTCAAGATATTCGGTCACCATATTTTGGAAAAGGTTAGGGAATAAGGGAAGTAGACAAGCTGAAGACAAAGTTTATGAGGAATAAGTGCTCTGAAGATAACCAAATCGAACCATATAATTCTCTAAGTGGAGGACAGGACCTAAGGCTATCTTTTGAATATGGAGTGATGCATGAAAGAGGTGTTATATCAAAGAAGGAACAGTCTGGGTCTTGAGCGAGCTTCTGAGAGAAGTAACCAAGCCAACTATAGTTCCAAATCATTGCGGTCGGCTTTCCGATCAAAAGATTTTTCCAGTGCGGTATCACGCAGTCTGCGTACTTTTTGTATCCACAGAGACTCAAGAAAATAAGGCTGCCGTCAGCTCTTCTCGTTCTAGCCCAGTAGAGGACACCTATATAATTTCAATCCAGCACGTGTGGTGCAATGGTTAGAGGTGCCTGCGTCACCCACGTGGTCTATCAATCGATGGTCGATGCTTCGATCCCGTATCCTAGGTACTCACTAAGTCTTCCATCCCTCTGGGGTCGGTGATATGGCGCCAAACTTGCTGGGAGGATATCAACACTGACTTGATACATGGGTAGGCCGCCTTCCATTCCTACGGTGCTGGGTATGATACCAGACATCTCTGAGAGAGCAGCAACGAATTATACATTGCTAGGCCAGCACGAGTCATTGTAAGGCAGATATGCACTCAGTTATCTCAGACGATGCTGGATGAAAGCGAATGCATGGTGCGTTGCTTAAAAAGTGATCAACGCCGAGGGCCTTATCCCTTGTGCTATGATGTTCGTAAGGTGTAACTGAGTGATGGTATACAGGCATATATTGTGTGAGTGATTGTCACTTTTCATGATGAACGCGGCAAATGTAACCGCAGTAATTCCATTAATAAGTACTACTATCTTAAGGTAACTTGCTCGGCTTGTGATTGTCCTATCTACTATATGCGCGAGAAGGTCCGCAGTGATTTAAGAGAAGCTCACTCGTCCTTAGATCGGTTTGGAGATCCGTCGTGGTGATCTCATGATGCTGATGCATAACCGATTTTATTCCTTTAACCACTCTATCTTTCTTAGAGAACAATGCTCTGTCCTCTACCTCCTTGTTATGAACTTTCTCTTGGTGCCTACTACTTTTGTCTATCATATACATATCATTTTCTGTATAACAGGTTTCCTGTTTTGGTGTTTGACTGATCTGCATACTGGTTATTGTATTGAATTGTTGTACTAATGTTGTGTGCACTTTACCATTGTTTATTCTATTTGCGATCTCAAAATCTATGTTTTGTAAGGCCTCTATGGTCCGCATGCACTTCATAAATCTTTCAGAAAGACTTTGACTCTTGCAATAGACTGTTGCCGCTGTTGATTCCAATATATACTTTGAAATGGATAAGATTCTTAAGGTTTTATATGATCTACAACTTCCGTAAATACAGGTGCCTTTCGCGGTTATTGTTCCATGTACCACCTCTATCATGGTATATGGTTTGTGATTTTCACCGCAAAATGTTTGTCGTTGGAGTTCACTGACGACCTGATTTCCATGTGAGCTCATTTAAGGTTTTTATTCGATCTAGGGTTTTTATTTTTCGTGGCAATCGCTTGGTTTTGCGGCAACAGAATGGAATTTAAATGTGTGTAATGCATGAGACCGGACACCGGAAATTCAATCCTTGGTCTCGTACTAATGCGGAAACCCTGTGGGAAATGGATCGTTTAGAATGGCAATAGATGGGCAAGGGATAAAACTCTGGCGTTGGTTGAACTTTGAGGGATGAGCTATGCATTTGACTTCATCTAGCGTCGTCTGATATGATTGAAGGCGTAAATGGTCTCTATAGTGATACTCGGTGGCTTACCGATATGTGCGGCTATCCTCTCATACAGGTCTGGTTCCAATTGGTCGACCCCGCAGAAATGGAAACCTCGGTGAACCATTGGCGCGGGGTTGAACCATCGATTACGTATCCTTCCCATGGAGAACACCTCTAAGTACTACACCACGCACAGAATGCCTTTACAGCGACGTTATCTCTGTGTTATTTAGAAATTTCGAAGGTTTTGTTTTGTTTGAGAGCTCCGCTAAGCATTCCCTGGGGAATGGGCTATGCATTCGACAACATCAAACATCGCCGAAGTTGACTAAGTTCATGTATGGCCTTTACAATGGCCTACGGGGCTTACCACTGTGTCAGCAGTGCTGCTGCCCTCCCAGACAAGTTTGGTACCAATTCGACTAACCCCAGAGTAATGAAAGGTTTGTCTGAGTTGGGCACGGGATCGAACCATTGTCCATTTGTACGTCTCAGAGCACCTCTAATCACTGCGCTATCCGCGCTGCAAAATTGGCAATGTCATCCTGATATGGTGTGTATAACATTATTGCCGTGATGTTCAGGTATAGAGAAAAGGTAAAAGGAATGTTTTACCATGCATATAATGGCTATCTAAACTATGCATTTCCACTCGACGAGCTCAAACCGATTACTTGTTCAGGTGAGAGTGTATTAAACCTTTGGGGACCGTGTACCCACGGCCTCCGCGGCTCTAACTGACAACTCTAGGGCGGTCTGATTCACATCCTCTTCTTCTCTAACCTCTGGCGTGCTATTGTTAGACGCAGCGCCTGGGGGTTAGAGATGCAGAAGATGTGGAGTAGACCGTTCAGTGTTGCCAGTCAAAGACTCAGAGGCTGTGGGTCCACGGTCGCGAAAGGGTTAAGTGTGCAATCGTTTTTTTTTCTCTTTTTCTATCTTTTCTTTTTCTTCTCTCTTTTGTTTATCGCAATTTAATCGAAATAGTAATCAGGACAAAATACTTGGGGATCATTTTCGCTCTCTTTGGTAGATGCTTTGGATACTCTTATTGTTATGGATAATACAACGGAATTTCGTCGAGCAGTTGACGTTGTTTTGAAATCGGTGAGTGCTGAAATAGACCATATCTTGTCCTCTTTTACTCTCTTATCCTCTCTCTTTGTCCTGATCAATAGCTGTTTTTGAGCAGGACACAGTTTTGCTTTCAAAGAGTCTTTGATTCAATTCCTAACTGGGCTTGTAATGGTAGAAACGAAAAGGTTGGGGGCAAAGAAGACTTTTATGACTAGGTTTTAGTTGTCATGAGGTTCGAGTGACTATGCGTGATGTTATGTTTATGTCTAGGTAAGAACTGATGCAAATGTGAATGTGTCCGTATTTGAGACGAATATTCGTATAGTGGGTGGATTGATATCTGCTCATATGCTTAGTGGACGTGTTGAAGGTGAGTATTTGTATTACTTTAACTTTTCAAAAGCTTTATTTCAATCTGGATTTTCAATTGTCTTGCTCGTTGTGCTAAAGGAGCGCCTGTGGCGCTTTGATTAGCGGTGCCTTGCGAGGCACAGGTGGCCGATGGTTCGTTTCCGCGCTTAAGGTGCATCAAGTCCTTCCATTCCTCCGTGGCTCGGTATCTGACTTGTCTGGGAAGATAGCACCACTGACTTGCTACATCGGTAAACCACCGCTAGAAATTGTAAAGACTAGAAATGCATTTAATCTCCTCTACAACGCTACGAATGGGGTCGGATGCATGGCGCATCCCCCAGGATGTGATCAAAGCCAAGAACTGTTGAGCTTCTTTAACCTTTTATGTATTAATTCGAATAATCGACCACATTCTATTTTTTCACGACCTCTCTGGTCGATAGACCCAGGGATATTAGCTCATATTCGTGGTTTCAGATGAACCATATTTAGATGACTTTGCCTTCTTCGCAGCCGTTTTCTTCTTTCCTAGCAATTTCTAGGCTCAAAGGGCAGAATATACTTCTGCGCGACCAAACAGTCCATTCAATTTTGCCCTTCAACAGCTGCCTTTTCCGACCCGCATTTGTTTTTCTCTTTTTTTTTTAGACCTGAACAATAGGATGAATGGCTCAAAAAACCTGGGGCCACCTTTTCACGTTACAAGGAAAGTTTAGGTTGATTTTGGTGCACACGGATATTGCGCTCTAGTCGATCGGGAACATGCTGTCGGGATTCTGATAAGCATGGGGCCCACTTGCACGTTGTTTGCGTAGGATGAATTTTTCATCAAGGCGAACTCGCCGAAGGGTTGACCCCTTGGGTATCGAGTGAGTCGTCTTCGTATCACTGACTGCCGCTTGCGTCTCGGCTTACTGGGGCTTGCTGTAATGGGTGTACGCGGCGTAACAAGTGTGATACCTATTTGAAGAACTATTCAATTATTGTCATTCAGACTACTTAGTTGGTTAATCTTACAACATCTACGAATAGCAGCTTCACAAGATATTACAGAGATTTGTATTCGTCAGCAGCATACAATTCGCAACGATTTCTATCAACTTATACCCAAGCATTTTCGAATGAGTGTTCACAAAGAAAATTGCTTTGTAGAATATAAATTTCTACGAAGTCTGCAGTGTCATTTTTGGCAAATAGTTATTGTTTTTCGTTCCGAGTGTTTCTTCAGATCACGCTCAAGTATGCCTGATAGTTCTCTTTGAGCCATGCATGTGATCTGTTATGGGCACCTATACAGTGCCATACACGTGTTTCGGCCCCACACAGCCTCGTCAGTAACACAGTACCCTTCGTCATAGTTAATCCTTTTAGAGAAACCAAACCTATTACATAGAGAAGGCGCGGACGTACTATTTACACGTGCCATCGAGTGAAGGAAATCGCTAAATGGGTGCTGCTTAGCTATGCAAGGCCAAAACTCTTGTATAGCATTGTATAAGTTCTCCATAATAAGCGACATGCATGGCTCAGAATTAACTCTCTTGTATAGCATTGTATAAGTTCTCCATAATAAGCGACATGCATGGCTCAGAATTAACTATTAGGCATACTGGAATTTGAGAGAGCTCTTAACCAACACGCCAAGCGAAAGGTATGATATATTTGACGATACCAGCCGAGAGCAATCGCGTGTACGGCACTGCTCATTTAGTGATTTCTCTCACTTGATGGCAATGTAAATGCTACGTCTGCGCCTTCTCTATATAGGACGTTTTGTTCCCCTAAGAGGATCGGGTAAGGTGAAGTATATGTCCTACTGACGAGGCTGTGCAAGGCAGAAACACGTGTATAGAAGTGCATAAGTGCTCACAACAGACCGCTTGCATTGCGCAAAATTGACTATCAATAGTGTTGAAATTGATGTTTTTCTACTCTTACGAGGCATTGGCGTTGTTCCTATGACCGATGGTCATACTAAGTCTGTTGTCATCTGTATTCTACTGTTCATAAAACTATCTCTGGTGGGGAAAAGTCAAGATTTTATTAGGAAATTATGGTGTGATCACGCGATTGTGTCCAGCCAGCAGATTAACCTTGCTGCATGCTTGTGGAAAAATCAGCGTCGTTTTAGAAGGTTGAATAGTTCTTGGCATTAACTCTCTAAGGACCATACGATACGTTTCGTACCGAGCCGCGTGACGTCAAATCTCACTTAGCTACTATAATGGCGGCTTCGTGTCTCGTGGGAAAGCAGATAGGCAGCCAGACATGCATGCCTAGACATGCAGATGCCGCCTGCCTGCGACCTTGCGACTGTCGCACGAGCGACGGCGCGGAGGCGCCTGCTTATCATTGGTGGTCCTCATGGGGTCATGGGGTTTATCAATGCGTGAGGAAAGCGCCATGCCACTGACTTCATTAAGCATCGTTCATGGTTATTTAACGGGTTGACTTCCGCGATAACAATTCGCAGACCCCAGCGCTGTGGAAAACTTGGTGAGCCTTGGACGCGGGAGCGAGCTGATGTCCACTTATGCGTTGCCGAGTACCTCTAACCATTGCGCCACATGCTTCAATTCCTTATAAGTCGAAATCAAAAACATATTAGTAAGTATCACTTAATCAAGGAGAGCTCGCAAATTTATGATATCTATTTGTTTATTGTTTTGAAAGTGTTTTAGGGATGGTGCTTGAAGACGGGTGGCCTTGTTCTGGTCCGCTTCTAAGACTTGCTACTGCTATGGCATCCCGCTTATTACCAGCATTTAACACAGGTGATAGAGAGTGTTTTTTTATATATGAACTAATAAAAACAGACTTATTCAACTGGTTCTTTGTATAGTGCCATTGTTTGTATACAGAAAATTTTCAGAGACAGGAATGCCTTATGGCACAGTAAATTTGAAGTATGGAGTACCGAAGAGTGAGACACCAATCACGTGTACGGCTGGTATCGGAACATTTATCGTCGGTGAGAAGCTTTTAAGTAAAAGAAGAAGAACTACCAGTAGCTCACTCGAAGACTTAGATTACCAGTCTCCAGATAATGTTTGATCTACAGTAATTTTTCCATAGTTGCGATTACAAAACTCTTAGCGGGACGGTTATGTTAGAACTCGTAAACGCTTCGGGTGGAGACCTGGAAGGATAAAATTGAGTCAAGCTCTGTGTACTGACTCGCTCTGCTCATCTCTCTCTTGACCGACTGACTTACGCGGACCCACGCTGGGCGTGTCCACCAACGTGGCAACGACTTCACCTTCCTCGCCCCGGTTAGTCGCCGACTACAGTACTATTTTTCGTTATAAGACCGCAACGAAATTTTGGACTACTTCGCGTGCAGTTTTTTTACAACGGAAGGTAGTACTTCAATCGGCGACTAATCGGGGCGGAGAAGGTGGAGTCGTTCCAACTCTGGCGAACACGCTCCAGCGTGAGTCCGAGAAAGTCAACCGATTAATGTGTTTTCATCGGAATCCTACCCTCGACTTCTTCTCATTAACTTTGTCCTATCCCCCTCGTCCCCTTGTTTCCTTCCTACCTTCCCTCCTACCTCCCTCGTTATCTTTAGAGGCTGATAGGACGTTCGGAAGCTTTCCATTGGTTGGCTTGCTTTACTTTCATAGATGTACTTCATTGATTCATCTTCATTCCACTTCTTAGTACAAAATTAGCAGAATTGTTAAGTGGACGAATACGTAGTTCCAGGTTCAGAAAGCCATTCAATCTATCTAATGATCTCTTTTAAAAGGTAGAAGTCATCTTCGTTGTTTTATGCTGTGGTCACTTCTTTTCTAGTGTCATTACGTATATCCAATGAAGGCACCGTTAAACAAGATGCCGTTTGGATCAGTAATCCAATCGAGTCATTGGCTTTCAGCTTATCGGGAGTTTTTCACTAGCTTGGTTTCTTCCGATTGCTGGCTTGCTAGCTTGTCCTAGATTTAGCTTTTTCTCTGTTTCATCAAACACAGCAAGCACTATTTCCACTTCTTCCGCCTCATTTTGAAAGCGGACAGTTTTTGCTAGCAAGACAAAGTTCAAAAGATCTGTTCACTGAAATGTATCTCGTTTTCTTCATCGATCGAGTAACCAAATATCACTGCAGCCGCGACCAAGAACGCATTTGATGAGGTGTTAACCTCTTCGAGACTGTGGACCTACAGCCTCTGTATCCTTAACTTGCAACGCTGGACGGTCTGTTTCACCTTCTGTGCATCTGTAGCCCCCAGCGTGCTGCGTCTACAATGGCAAGCTGTTGCGTTGAACAGTAGCAGGCTATTGCACTTAATAGTGGCTCGCTGCTGCGTCTAACAACGATGGGCTAGAGACGCTGAGGAGGTCGAGCAGACGTCCTGTATTGCCAGTGAGAGAGAGAGATACGAAGGCCGTGGGTCTACGGTCCCAAAAGAATTAACCCTCCGTTGTCAACTCGAGAATTGTCGTTCTAGTGTGGTTATACTGGTTCAGTGTTCTATGGCTAATTAGTGTTCTTAGATAGGCGTAGCTCTTTCTTTGTCAGCTGAAGTGGCATCGGTTTTTACACTTTCGTACACATTTTCGTACATGTTGTAAGTCAGAACAATCGATACTCATCATTCCTAGATGGTCTCAGTGTTGTTGGATATCTATCACGCAGCTGAATCTCTTGTGAAATTCTTTAGATTCTCATATCACCGACAGCCATCCTTAGAGAATGGATTTCTTGTATACAAGTCGCTTTCTTATTATATGGAGATACCTAGATTTCTTCCTCATTTCATAGTGAAGACAGTCCTCGGATATAAAAGTTGGTAGTATCACTAGCTGACTTTATCCGCCTTTCAGAGGGTAAGTGATAACCTAGTTATTTACTGGTAGCACAGTAGCCCCGCTGGTGTAATGGTAGCGCTTCGTCTCCGAAGGATGGGAATGGATGAAACGCGAGTTCAACTCCCGCAGAATTCGAGAGTTTTGTGTACCACTCAGCATCCTCTGATCATTTGACTTTACATTCGACGAAGATGTAGGAAGCCTTCGGCTCATAATTACTACCACTAGCAAAGATAATTCTGAACAGTAACAAATTACAGCATATAACCGATAGCATATCTCGAGCCTTTCATGAGGTCTGATGTGGCGCTTATGCAGTGTTAAACATGTACTTCAGCAATCGACAGACTCATCTGTAACTCGGTGCCTTTCTGTTCAATCAATCGCTTGCTGAGGGACATATACCATACATATAAAGGATTCGACACCGAATTATTTCAGATCACCGAATGTCAGGTGATAAAATCCCCCGATATTGCAGCGAACAACAGTCGACCGCTCTTGGCTAGTAGTTTGAAATAATTCGGCGTCGATTCCTCACAAGTGGGGGGGATCCATGCCGGATTGCTGACAAAATGCTACTGATGAAGCTGTAATGCCAAAACACGTGTCTGTAGCTCTGTATAGGTGCCATATCGACTTCATGGAAAGCTCAAGATATCTTATCAGATTATGTAACGTTTTCAGCGAGGTCTATAAAAACAATCGAAGTAAAAGCATTAATTACAGCATTTAGAATTTGGCACATTGTCTCGTCTAACTGGAGATCCACAATTTGAGCGAGTAGCACTACGAGCATTGGAGTCTCTTTGGCGAACGCGATCTTCTATTGGTTTGGTAGGAAACCACATCAATGTGCAAACTGGTACGGCCTGTTGCTGAGTTGTTAGACATTTCATCTGTTGCAGTGTTATAATCTACAATAATTCTCTTTATTTTACGACTCTTAAACCAGTGTTATCATGTTATAACCATATATCCAACAATGTTGATTAAGTGGAAACATTCCACCTGGCGGGAGTTTAATTGATGTTCCATCAATAACAAGGCGGCCTACTACTACTGCACCGCTAAGACCACTACCATTTTTTCTTCAGGATAAGCCATCAGAACTGTCAGCAATGAACCTATCACGAGTTTGTTTTGGTAAGCAGATATAGAGGTATGTATTGAACCCAGTGAACAAAGAGATGGTAGCAAAGCGATGGTCTCCGTGGTGTAGGGCTAACTTGAACCCTTGGTATGGATAAAACACGGGTTATGTGGAGTCAGAGATTCTGCGTATTACTCAGCATCTTTATTTAAGTGTTATTTCATTTGTAAGAACTGGCTTATTTTCATAGTTAACTCTTTGAAGACAACATATCTCAAAGGTTCTTGGCTTTTGTACAAGTAATCTTAACAATCTGGGATGCTTAACTGGTTCTTTCTGTTAGCGGGGAGCAAATGATGGACGAAACGACCCCATTGGTGAGCAAAAACTTTCCATAAGAGTTGATAATCATATGAAAGCTCAAATCTAGCTACTGCGCTACGTGCCCTTCTTCGAAAGCATCCATTTATAATGCCGTACCATTCAAAATATAATTGCGTTTTACACCGGCTGCGCGTCTTCTACTTCTACTTTGCTGTAAGCACAGAAATCTTGTGAACGTGTAGAGGAAATCCTTGTAGTAATAAAGTCATAAGTTCCATGCGAAGCACTTTTCGAAGCGGAGAAAAAATCCCGAAATTAGATAACAAAGCTGCACGCCACATGTGAGTCGCGACAGTGTGACCGGTTGGTCGGGTATTCACAGACGATCCTGCACCTAGGCAAGCAGTGCTTCGCGTATGTGAGACTCAGTTTTATATTCCCTGCTACAACAATCTTTCTAGGAAATAAGCACAGCGTTGAATCCTGAATCTGCGATATGGAATGATTACTGGCAGTCTAAAGGTAGAGCTCTGCTCTGCGAGAAATATGCGTGTGTGGGACACAAATCGTTTTCCTTTCGTTAAATCTTTCAAAAAGACTTGTCTAAAGACGGGCATGTACGGCAGCAGCAAGAAATCCAAGCTATCGGATGATCAAAAGTGCAATGGAAAGTCTTTATCAAGCTTCAAAGGGTTGTTTCTTTATTTATTCGCTCCATTAACATAGAAGAACCTCATAGCTCTTTTTGACTCGTTTGATGTAAGTGATTTTTTGTCATACTGTGACATGAGAACCTTATGCTTCGGAGTGATACATGAAAGAGAGATTGATTGAATAGTAAGGTATCAAGATTAAATAGGTGAATATTAAAGTTCATTCCAGGGGCAAGAAATCTATTCACGTAAGACTCTAACATTGCTTGGTCAGGAGGTAAGGTATCGAGAGAGGGTGGTAATTCGGTTTTTCGTAGCGAATTGATGAAAAGTTCTACTTTGAAAATGAATGAATAAATTGTTAGATATTGTGTCAGTTGTCAAGATTTGTGTCAAGAAATCTAGTTTACAAGGCAAAAAGTTTGATAATCAACAAGTTTTAGGTGAATGGAAAGCTACGGATACCGGAATAGGCGCTGGAGTGGATTCATATTTTGAGTATCTTGTCAAAGGGCGCTTTTCTTTTTCAACGTCCCGCTCTTATGAAGCAATTTAATGGTAAAAAATGGTTGTTCATTTTAGTATAGTTCTTATAGTTACATTCTCAGACGTTTCATAATCATTTTTTGTTAATGGCGAGCTTATTGAGTGAAGGACCTGTGGCGTCCCAGACCCCAATAAGTGTCCTGTCAAGTTCTCCAGAAAATAGTCTCCTTTATGCTTTCTCTCAAACAGAAATGAGCATCCTCGCGTAATTGTTAAAACTTCAATGTTTTGTCTTATTTACTGTTTATTTCTTCATGGTATGTCACGGCATGGAATAGGCAGTCAAAGCCAACCGCCAAGCTTCTCGCCTAATGAAATAATGACGCAAACCTTTTAGAAGGTGCCTCAGTTTGTTTCTGTGATAGTGGCAGATTCAAATCCTACAGTTTTAATCCGATGCATTGACTCAGCACATTCACGACTGACGTCCATGCTTAAATACCTCACTTTTTACCAAGGAAACTAAGGCCGTGTCAATTAGCAGCGGTTCTTTCTGCAACTTTGGTGACAGTGGCAAGAAATCATGGCGGAATATCTGTATCTGAGTGGCAGGGAGATTTCAGTGCATCAACTCATTGGGAGTATCATCTGCAGTCACAAGCTTGGCACAAGAAAGGTTTTTTAGAGAGTATCAAGTGTGGAAGACAATTTAGGCTACTACTGATACAATTACTTTGGTGAATCAGTTGATTGAAATAAGAAGGATGGCACGGGCGACGTAATAAATCTCTAAGAAGTGGATGTGTTGAAACCGCTGAGAGAGACCGAGTTATTATAAACCTTGGCGTCAGAAATCGATAGTGTAAATTACATAACATGTTTTTGAGGCCTTTTGTGAGGCTCTGGTAGAGGAGCACTGATACAGTTCTAAACGAACCCGTTTCGCGCTTGCAGGCTCATCAGTAGCACAGTGCCTTTCGATTTAGCCGGTCCATCGGGAGTTCATCCCTGCCTTGTAATGGAATCGATGCCGAATATTAAGTCTAGCCCAAGTCATCTATTGAATCCTCCGACATTGCAGTGGCCCAGCAGTCGGTGTCGTGGCTGGTAAAATGATCATACCTCTTCATTCGATTGTTTTGTAAACCTCACAAGGGGCTGGGAAACATGTTATGTGATTATTAGAGTATTATTGCTTCCTGAGCGAGGTCTGTAGAAATAGTCGAATGAAGAGCTATGATATGAGGCTAGCATTGATAATAGTAGTAGCTCAATTGCTGACGGTTCGCCGGCTCTCACCTTCTTCAGAGCCCTCAAACTTTTGTAATTGAATTGAGGTACTGCTATTATCAGTGTTATTACCAATCTCGCGCATACGCTATGCAAGAACAAGTCTCTTAAGAATTCCACGTGTTGAAATCAATGCGCATTGTTCGTTGTGGCTCAACAACAACTTTGAAGTTTTTACCATCATCGTGATATTATCGGATTACTTCTGGTAGATTTCAGAGTATGCTTCTGCCATAAACCGTTATGTTCGAAAAGGTGATTGGTTCATGTGGGTGTCCATGGATAAAGCCACCGTCTCCTTGCCTATATTCCAATCGCTGGAAGGATTTTGGCCTGGTTTATTGGTAAATCTTAATCACTTTTTGAACTGTATCATAGCCTTAGTTCACATCTGATTGTCGATGTCATCAGCCAAAATGATAGTTTTGTACTTTCATCAACTTGCTTGTTTTTTTTATACTTAGTACTATGTTTTGTTTCACCCAAGTTGATTCCTGATAAAGCTCAAATTAAGACAATGGTCGGTGACGTTGAGGACGCTTCTCGGATTATGCTCCAATATTCTCAAGTTATTCGTCAATATGGCTTCCCTCCCGAATTCTACAACATACAAAATTTAGCAGTGAGTCGAGTCGCGAGAGCACTTTTTTCTAGAAAGTCTAACCAGATGTCTCCATATGGAATATTCCTATTAGTGGTTTTTCGATGAGTTCGTAGATGTTATTTGTCTATAAATCTCTCAGTCAATTCACATTTTGCCGTATCTTATCCCCTTCGGGACGGTGAGTACCGTTTCCTAAAGTGAAAGCCTATTTTCTTAACCGGAAATTTTTTGCTAGACTTTTAGTTGCTGTTCTGAAAGCTTGGAAGATGATGCTTGCCAAAACTGGGTTTGCATTGTATAGGAGCCTTCATAGTGCTGCTATAATAAAGAAAAGAAGAATACGTTTCACGATTTGCAGTTCACATTCGCCATAAGTTTCATATAAACATATATATATATATGTATATATATGATATATACATGTATATATATGTATATATATATATTATATATATATATAGTACATATGTGTATATGTACATGCATATATGTGCATTGTTTGCATGTGTGTGTGCGTAATGTATGTGCATATACATACACATACTGTATATATATCGTGCACATGTGTATATGTATGCTCCAAAAGCATATGAACGTGTAGAGGAAGTGGTGGAATATCAGAATATCAAAAGAATTTCAAATTAGCCATTACAGAACCGTTAAGACCGAGACCTCTCCATCTCTTAACCTCCAACGTGTTGCGTCTAACCATGGCGTCGAACCCTCACATGCTGCGTCTAGCAAATGGCAAACGTAATTAGACGCCTATGTTAGACGCAACACGTTGAAGGTCAGAGACGCAGAGGCCGTGGGTCCACGGTTCCATAAGGGCTAGAATGGCCGAAAAATCAAGCTGCTGCGCGCGGTGGTTTCAGTTCAAGTGCCAGAAGGGTTGGATTCCTACGATCTCATCATGAATCTGTCGAGAGATGTGTTGTTTGTGGGTATTCGATTAATTTCAGTCCGACAAACGTTCTGCTTTTCCGCTGCGCCCTGAAATTGTGGAAAGTTTGATGTACCTGTACAGGGCAACGGAAGATCCCGCAGTTTTTGGAGATTGGAGCGCAAATAGTAGATGTAAGCTGAATTGCCTATGTTTATCTGTCGTACATTTTAGTTTATAACTTTCTAGGCTATTGAGCATAGTGCAAAAAACATCTTGTGGCTACGCCACTATCAATAATGTTGATGATCATTCAATTGAAGATAGGTATGTCAGATCTGCAGAAGCTCTTTTTTTCCATTGTTTTTTAAGCAGTTTTTACGCTATTCTAATCATACGTTTGAGCGTGCTGAGTGATAACCCAACGTATGAACAGGCGTGAGTTAGACCCACGTTTCACCTTTACCGAGGCGTATAATATCGCTACATTACTGAGGCCACCGCTCTGCTACCATTTTTAGCTCACCAGGTTGATCCCGATATCTGCTTACCTGACCAGACCAGCTAATGGTTTGTTGTTGACAGAATCGGTAGTTTGTGTTGAAGAAAGAGTAGCTGCAAAGTCTTGGTCTCGTAGGTATAGTGGAGGACGCGCCCCAGGTATGGGTTTAAGCGCGGGTTTAACTCTCGCATGGGCCCAAGTGTTTTGCATACACTTAACATTCCCAGATCAATAAGTATGTCATTAAACCCCATCGTTAGTACGCTTTGTTTATGTAGCTGGTAATGAGACTTTATCATTAGAATAGAAATTCGTTTCTCGAGAAAACCTGGGAATGCATAGATTGTTTTTAGAACTTATATCACTTTTCATATCCTTTCATACTCCTGCCAGTACTGCTATGAACTGTGTTCTCAGCTTTCCACGTTCTTACTTTAGACGGCAACTTGTGGAAGATGTTTGCTCTGATTATCCTCTATTAGGTAGCTTTTGTTCCTGTCTTCAGATGAGAGCAATTTTAGGATGGAATCGTTTTTCTTGGCTGAGACAACAAAGTACCTATATCTTCTTTTCGATCCGCACAATTTCTTGCATAATGATGGAATAACGGCTCAAATAATAGACACGCCAAACGGCGAATGTGTTATAGATGGTAGATTTTTTTTTGGCTCTTCTTGCTTTTTTATTTTTAGTTTTTATTTTACGGCTTTTTAGCGCCGTAGCGATGGATGCTTCAGTCGTGTTTCAATAATCTTGGGGAGGAATCGCGCATTCTCGACTCGTAAATCACTCAGTTCTATCTCTTTCTGTTGCCTAAAAAGTTTGATTGGTTTTATCACCAAGAAATACCTACCAGTAACCACTGCATCGATGTTACGATGTTATCGATTGTTCAATATAATATCTTTTTTATTCGATTGCTTATTGAAAGCTTGATGGAAGCTTTTATATGTAAACTTTGATAATGTTTTGGCCGTTTATTCTAGGTTTGTTAAATTATATTTCATTTTGTGGCGGCAGTTCGGAGGACGCGCTTTTTTGGCGGTTCCGCCCATCATCGTGCATTTCTTGGCCACTCGCCCCATTATCATAAAGGGAGACCGTCGAAGAATGATAAACTGTCGCCATGAATGAAACATAATCAAGCAAACCTTGAGAAGATGGCTAAATCATTCTTGAAGATATAATGTGATAGTATATTTCAGGCCTTTCTCAAGGTCTGTTATAGCACTTACGTAATGCAAAATACGTGTTTCGGCCTCATAGCGTCGTCAGTTTCACGATGGCTTTTAGCTCAGTCAGTTCCTCGGGGATCTACCGCTTAATTGCGGAATGTATTAAACAAATTTATTATTAGATTATTTTATTTGAGCGAGGTCACCAAGTAGTCGATTGAAGGTTTGTTACACATGCCCACGTATGCAATCGACAATCAATCTTTTTGAAAGAACTACACGGGATTCTCTTACCGTATTTCAAATGTAAGAAGTTCGTCGTATATTCTTTTACATAGAGGGTATTTCCCGAAGAAATGACTGAACGGAGAGGCATCGTGGAACTGACTAGGCTGCAAGGCCAAATCACGTGTCTTGCACTGTGTAAGTGTCTATGGGAGACTATATGAAAGACTCAAAATGCATTATCAGATTATATTGTTCTTAAGCGAAAAGTTCAAATAGTCGGTTGAAAGGTTGGCTACATTCTTGTGGACTATATATGAATGTTTTCATCAAGGTATGTAAAAAACAATCCATATAGAAGGTATTACATTGCTTTTCCAGTCGCAAGATATTGACTGTATCTAGGCTAGCAGTCAGAAATTATCCCAAGTGACGAAAGTTCTCATTCTTCTTCACATTTCCTATGATAGGGGACGAGTGGCCGAGAATAGGCTCTGACGATGGCGAACCCCGCCGAAACGCGCGTTTATCGAATTGTTGCCCGAGTGAATTGTAATTCAGCAAACCTCGAAAATACAGCTTCAATACATTCTTCAGAATTATTGATCAATACAGTTCCCTATCATTTGGGTGGCTTTATGACATTTACGAGGTTGCATTATAGTAATACATTCTGCAGAGCTATCCGGATTGTTCGGTAGCTGAAACTCCAACTTCGCAGATCGCTTCTCTTATTAATGATAAAGGATAAAGCTCTCGGCGTTGATCAATCCCTGAGGGATGCGCCATGCATTCGAACTTCAATTTTTAACTTCGTTTGAGGTGATTGAATGCACATCTGGCCTCTACAATGACTCGCGGTGGCCTCCCGCTGAACCGAGTGTGCTGCTTATCCTCGCAGACAAGTCTGAGACCTGTCTGGTACTAATTTATCGACCCCGAAGGGATGGATGGCTTGGTGAGCCATGAGCGCAAGATCGAGTCAGTGATCTCGTGTGCGACGCAGGACACCTCTAACCACTGCGCTCTTTTAGCTTATCTTATATCTCCTCAGAAATGCACCGATTTTCGGCTGAAGCCATTTAGTTTTCTTTGACTAAACTGTTTCTTATCAAACACGCAGGGATGCTGAGTGATTGACATGCAATACTTTGACTCCGTGCTGGAGTTGAATCTGTGTTTTCATCATACAAACGGCGTGCGCTACCACAGCATTACCAAAGCCTTTGTTCTGCTATCACCCTCTCTTCGACATGAGGCACAGCAGTTGTCAGCAACCGTCCGTCGACGATTACTATAAGTGTTGTTATAAGAGCGATAAAATAGCAGAGTTAATTATTATTGTTTCAGCTGGAGGGTACATATTTAACACGGAAGCACATCCAGTCGATCCTGGCATTGTTCATTGTTGCTCAGCCCAGAGGCAAGCAGAACGTGAAGCTGTAAGGAACTGGGAGGACAACTATGATTTGCTGTCTATACTTGACCGTATGAGTGGGATATCACCGCTGCGTTTCCAAAAAGTATGTTTACTTTTATTAATGAGGACTTTTAGCTCATTTCAATTTCTCCAGGTGTTCGTAACTTTTTTAAGGAAAAATTCAGAAGTAATCTGTTAAGAAATATTTTTTTGTTAACTTTCTATACGTGTTTTTTAGTACGGATGTATGAATTTGCAGTGACGCGATCTACTAATTAGAAGTGATTTTCTAGCTAATGTTTAAGGAGTCAAATCATGGTTTTGTTAATGACTCGAAGAATGTGCTAGAAGAATTCACCACAGCAGAAGGAGTCGCCATCTTCGCGTCCATCCGACAATCTGGAGGATTTTGATTTTGAGATTGACGAATCTCTCATGGAGGAAAATGAAAGTGTGTAACTTATGTTTCTTTTTTCTAGCAAAAATTATTATTTAACAGGTTCTTTGAGCATCGATAGCAGGTTTGACTCAGAAATCGCTTGCTATCTAAATTACTAGGAAACCACGTTCCATGGTTAATCAAATACTATCGGCTGAAAAGGTCGATTCGTTGGGTATGGAAGACTGCGTTGACGTTCCAGCGACTAGTCATTTTACCGTTCAGTACCGCGTGACCCATGTTAGGACACTAACTGCCACATTGCGTCTCGGCTTACTGGGGCTTACTGCAATTTTTACATGTCACATCACAGATCTGTTTCTAATCTGACTAACTTTTATTCTTAGTCTACTTATTTGATTGTTTTTGCAATATCTACGATCAGCGGCTTTACAGTCCCACTGTACGGAATCCATCTTTATTAGCAGCATACAATCTACAGCAACTTATCACAGGAAAATGAATTACGACTTCGGAGAAAAGAATTACGATGTACAATCGCATATAGAATATAAAATTTATTTTTGAAGAATGATTGGTTGTTTTTTCATTCCGAAACATTGGCGTTGTTTCTACTAGTGATAGCGTTATTCAAATCTATTGAGCTAAATTTTATCTTTTACTGATCATAAAACTCCCTTTAGTACAGATAAAAATGTGAATTTCATTACGAGACGACAGCATTTTGATGATAACGCGCCGCGCACCAGAAGAAAATTTAACGTCGTACCGAGAGGGTTGATGAATTATTCGCACATATATATATATATATATATATATATATACATATGTATATATATGTATATATGCATGTATATATGATGTTTGTTCTGTGGTGTTATGATCTATCAATCTACGGAACTGCGTCTCAGTGTTTCTATATGAGGAAGTATAATAGAACTGTCGCCGAGGTGCCGACTACTAACTTGTTCACTCGACTCGTACGAGTTACTTGAATCTTCAGTAGACTAGTTCTATAGGTCCAAAAAATGGTTATAAAGATTGTACTTCGCTTTCACGACCAGCCGTAATTCCGTGCGATTGGAGCCCGGTATCTGTGTGCACCGAGATCAGTTTTTTTTTTAGTAATCGGCAATCAGTAGGGGCGTGGCGAACAAGTTTCTTGGTGTCTGAATTTCTAGTAATTTATCAAATTTTTTGTTTAAAAAACTGAAACCATAGGTCAGAAAAAAGCACACGTAAGGGCAAGAATTGAAGGGTGCTTTGATCTTCTAAGGACCATACTGTACGCTTCGTACCGAGCTGGGGCGACGTCAAATCTCACTCAGTTACTGTAATGGAGGCTTCGCGCCTCGTGGGAAACTAGGCAGACAGGTAGACGTGCAGGTGCCGCTGGCCTGACTACCCTGCAAGCGACGTCGCGACGCCGCGTGCCTCCTATTAATGGTGGTCCTCAAAGGGTTATTCGTGCTCAGCCCTTAATCGAAATGCAGTTGCGTGAAAGAGTTAATGATTTTTGTGTGTGCTTCGAGGTATTTTCGTATATTCGTCTGGGATCTTTAGTTTCTGTATTGAGAAATTTTAATGTTTTAGCATCAGAAGTTGAGACTGAATGGCACCCAGAGCATGTCTCGGAGGATTCAGCTAAGCTCGATAATCCAAACGAAGGAAAGGAAGCTAATCTAACTGAAGAAGAACAACGCAGTATCCATGGGGAAGTACAACCGGTCTGCGGATAGTGAAGTTGACGAGCGATTGGAAGATAAAAGGTCTACTCCACCGCGAACTCCGCCAATCTTTGAAGAATCATTTTCCCGCCAAATCACGAAGAAAATAATGTTAACAGAGAAGGATATTCTAAACAAGGTACCGTAGTAGTTCTGTTTCTCTATTAGCAGAATTTTCTGAAGAAGTCTTAACAATCATATTTTCTTTGTTGATTAAGCAGCCAATAACACGGAGTTGATAATGTCGTCAAAAAAGATCATAGAATCAAATCAAACTAAAAAAGTCAAAAATTTGATCCAGGAAATTTTCAAATCAATTATTCAAACTCAATTCAGATTCTAATTTAGTTGAATGATTTGTTGAAAGTCAAGTAGAGAGTTCAACAGAGTTTTCAACTTGATAAGCTGCTTCCGAGGTGGTAGCAATAATGTTCATTGGAGTAGTACTAATGTAGCACAATACAGAGTACACTATTGCAATGCAACAATACATTAACGTAATAAGATATGGTGGATAACGTTTCGGCGCGGCTCCCTTGTTCAGATCCTGCAAAGGTCAAATTATCCGCAAGCCTCCATAACCTCAGCAGAAAACGTAAGATACGAAATTTTGGATCGCACAGTAAAAGATCATTGGATCATTCTGAAACACTCACCAAGTAGATGTTTTAGGTCTTTCAAGTATTCACTGAAAACCAGTAGCTCTGAACCAGTGTATAAACGGGGCTGTGCCTGACTCAGGCCGGGAGATTGACCTGAAGTATGGTTCGAGGTCACGCATTATTACCACACACTTCGCTTTGCGGTTCATTTTCGGGCCTTTGCTAGATATCCAAGAGGTTTCCAAAGTTTTGCTCACAGATACTTTGTTTTCTTGCGCAAGAATCGCAAATTTGACGTCGAAATCTCCACCTTTATACCTTTGTTCCTTATGCAAGCCTAGTGGGGTTTTTGGGTCGGAGTTACGTTGTTCTGCTAGTTGTTCTTTTCTCTCGTCAGTTGCAAGTCACATTTTTGATTCTCAAGATGACTCTTCACCTTTCTATTGGAATATACAAAAATTTCTACCAAATATCTAATTTTCAAATCTTATTCCCATTTTTATTTGGTGGTCTTCATGTGGAATATTTTCACATGAAGGGCGCTACATTAGTCGCATATTTTGCACCTAATAAGAGAAATTAAATTGTATGAGTTGATATAAGTACAGATGATGCAGTTTATACTTCATTGTCAAGTTTTGATTGTAAATAGAGGTGAAGTGTTTGAGTATTTTTTAGGTCCGAGTTCTACTTTTTAGAGCTCGGCTGCATGATGAAGAAAAGCAAAGAAAAGGTGAAGTCGCTAATTCAGTTGAAAATCTCGTCAATGCTTTCTCAAAAGTGCACAGTGAGTATGCGGTAAGCAAAATTTAGTTCTATTCACTTTGCCCTTTTTCACCGTTTTCTAAAAGGAGTAGAAGCATCACTCAAGAAACCTTCCAAAATTTTTGGTATGTCGTTGATTTTTGACCCGTATGGAGCGGTCGACATGCAGGGGGACGCGTTATTATGTTACTGTGATGCAGTTTCGTAATAAAATTCAGACTTTTGTTAGTACCAGAATGGTTTTGTGATTAGCAAAAGAGTAATTATCCTTGATGAGACTTCAGTAAGGGTATCGGTAGCAGAAACAATGCCAATTCATCTCGATGCTCCACGCTGTTGAAATTTGTATTCCACGATCCGAGTGTACATTGTAAATCCTCTTTCAGAAGTGTTTGTGTGCATTGTTTCGAGTTGTTATGGATTATATGCTCTCCTTAAACATGAATGCTTTACAGAGTATTCTACTAGGTTGAGGGAAAAATTCCTCAACACCCGCGAAAAATTTAAATTTCAGGGTAACTTTGCATGGTATCTGTTACTGTAAATTCATAATATCTCAGGAATTAATACATCATGACAGCATACTTTAAGCCTTTAATGAGGTCTGCTACGCCCTTATACAGTGCAAGACACGTGCTTTGGCCTTGAAGCCTCGTCAGTACCCCTCGTCTGTGCCAATCTCTTTCGAGGGGGAACCCCTTTACCAGAGGAATTGTCGAAGAACATGTTGCATCGCGTGTAAAGTGAAAATCACCTCACCCACGGTGACATCAGTGAAAGTGCGGACTTGATCACTGAGTCATGCAGTGATACACTCGATCGGCAAGGCTGGTATTTTATGATAATACGTCTGTAATCGAGTATTTTTGAAGACCTCTCAAAAAAATAAGTACCTTAATAGACCACGTCGAAAGGCTTAAAATAAGCTGTGAGGATGTATCAATTTAAGCGGGTTCTTAAGCAGCAGTCGAATATTAAGGTGTATTGCAGGATTATTTGCTAAGAAACTCTTACGGCAACGCTAGTCATAGTGCACTAAATTTTAATTCAATCTTTGGATATTAAGCGAGCGCTGTTTGTGTAGGACAATATCTAACATCACACCGCAAAAAAGACGAGGAATTTGATGAATTGGAGGGAGTTGGAGTCTTGCCTCGCCCAGCCTACCGTCCAGATGCTGTGCCGTGCGATTATCGTCCAGTTTCGCTTAACGGAGCATTTCCTGACTGGATGGTGATTCGAGACATTTGATCAAGTTAAG
Organism: Parelaphostrongylus tenuis; assembly: GCA_019055375.1. NCBI lineage: Eukaryota > Metazoa > Nematoda > Chromadorea > Rhabditida > Metastrongylidae > Parelaphostrongylus > Parelaphostrongylus tenuis. The sequence continues at coordinate 185,735 of JAHQIW010001546.1, forward strand.
AAGCCATGTCAGGGATTTTTCAATTCAAAGCCTAAGAAATGGTATTTCGAGCACTTCCGGAAGCTTGCAGATCGTTAGTAGAAAGGTCGTGGATAATGAGTCTTTATTTTGAAGAATAATTCTTGTTGTTTCACTTGAATTTCTGTATAAACTTTGAATTTCAACGGATTGCTAAGGAACTTTTTCCTCAACTTAATGAAAGCTGCTGATCGTAATATTATGAGGACAACCAAATAGGTATATAAGAATAAGAACAATCAAATAACTACCAATCAGTATTCAAGGGAGAGATACACATCACAGTAAGCCGGGACACCGAGCGGTCATCGGTGTATTACACATTACACGAGTACCGAAAGGGTTGATATGAGTGATGCAGAAAAATAACCAAAAGAGATGAAGTAGTAGAATTTATTTTTATTTTTTTCCAAACTTTAATATTCTATCAAGTTTTTAGTATATTCAGGAGTTTTTTCTTTGAATTATGTAACCCTTTTCAAGGACGTAATCAAACAAGTCAAAGGAAACGGACGACGTCCGCTATAAAGAGCTGAAGCGACGTGCAGAGAGAGTGAAAATTGCATCGACGGTACCAGTTGTGACAGCGATGTGTCAGGTAAAATCATTATTTGGCAATCATACTGGAATTCAAATTCTGGCAGTTCATTCTCTTTTTTCATATGGTTAAAGCTAAAAGAAAAGTTATAAAAGCCAGAAGGACATCGCTCTCGACGTTGTTCATCTTCCTGAGTGAAGTGCCATGCATTCGAACAACAAGCGTCGTTAAAGTTGATTTACATACACATCTGGCTTTTACATTGGCTCACATTCACTTTCCGATGTATCAACTCAATGTTGCTATCCTCCTAGACAAATCCGGTACCAATTCATTAACCCCGTAGAGATGGAAGTTTTGGTAAGCCTTCGATACGTGTTTGAACCACTTATCACGTGTGTGTCGCAGGACATCTCTAACCACTGCGCAACACGCGTTCTATGAGAAATTACGCAAACAGAATTGTAAGGACAGAAATAGAGAACGGCTAAAAGGACAAATAATGGAAGGCGAGTTCGAACGTTTGTGACAATGTCCGCGACTACAAATGAAAAAAGTTGAAGATGGTAGTTCAGATTGTGTGTCTTCTCTTCATTTACCATCGTTATTGTTGGTTCTCAGAGAGAGCACTCAGTGAATCTGACGAACAGTAGGAATAGGGGATTTCTCATTGAACATGGTTTTCAGATTGGTCAATACAATGTTTACTTTTTCAGTTTTGTTGCTATCCTACGGAGGAACTTAGCGATAGTATAGGGTATCGGCACTGGATGAATTCTATCTACAAATCGTATATCTACAACAATCGCGGCGTTAGTACTTTTTCTTTCCTATTTATCAACGATGTAATACATCATAGAACTTGTGCTCTTACAGAGCTTAAGCAGTTCGTCTTAATCTTTCACATCATAGAGAAGGAACTAAGTTTCAGAAATATCGAAACGTTTTCCTTTTGATAGTGCATTAATTTACTATGATCAAATACTCTAACGATGAGGTGGCGTCTACAAATGCACACATTTTCCGATAGTCTGGTTTGGTTCTCAGTTTGCTGGCGTGCTTATAATTAACCATTCCGAAACTACGTGTGTCTTTCTTGATACACACACACCCCGGTCGCGCTGAGTCAAAGGTGACTGGGGCTTACTGTAAGGAGTGCGCGCCCCTATATAAATGTGTTACCTATCCGATAGTTTATTAGTTATTCTACTTACTTGATCATTCTTACAACGTCTACGATTAGTAGCTTCACAGCATCCTACAAGAATGTATTAAGCTATGTAAAAAGTTCACGTTGTTTTGATTTTTTAATGTGATTTTTGCTATGAATTTGCATGATTTTGGGATGATTCGATTGCACATTTTCTTGCGAACATTTTGGTATAAAATTTGCCCTACTTGCCCCAGGAGGAGCTATTTTGCAGAAAAAATTCGCTGCTGCTCATGCACGAATGGCGCGTAGGGGTCAAAAGTTGGTTAGTGAAGCGGCGCGCAAGATTAATTGAAGTTGGGGCGATAAGTAGCAGGCGAGTTTGTTCCCAATACAGCTCCATCTTAAAGCAAGTATAGGTAAGTTGTATACCAAATGTTTGCAGAGAGATTGCTCAATTGAACAATACCATCTTGCGATTTCATTGCAAAAATCATCAAAAAGCCAAAGGGTACGAACTTTTTCACACAACCTATCATATTCAATGGCAAACTACGAATCTCCAACAACCTACGATAGCATTATGAGATAACACTTCCGAAGAGGATAAACAGTCTGTCATACCTTACAAAAGAAATTTCTACGCATTGTGGAGCATCATTTTCACGAACAACTGATTTGTTTTCAATGTTTGTTAGAAACTACTGGCCATAGGGTTAATGGGTAATTTGACTCATGCAGATGCTTTCACAGAGTTTATTTTGTTATTCCCTCTAACGAGCTTTGTTGAAATAATCAATTGACAAATTTTTGTTTTAACACGCAGCTTTTCTTGGGTCACGTGGGCTTTTTCATCCATATTTGTTAAGTTATCAGTTATTTACACAAAGCCTTGCAATAATAGCTTTTTTCTTACTGTTCGTAAAAAGTTTTGCGTCCCTCTGATCTTGTATATGGTTCAAGATCTTTTCTACACAGTTAAGCTCTTTTGGTGCATAAACAACTTTTTTGTGTGGAGAAAAAAAAACCTGTGCACATACCTGACAGTCATATACGAGATTTTTGATTGTGAGAAATAAATTGGATAAATTCGATAAGTGAAGCTTGCTTCTAAATAGTCAAGTACTAAGTAGTAGAGAAAAGACCCATTTGAAGTACTGGAATTTGTACCGAAGAGGTGTATTTCCATATAAGGTTAATATACACGTACGCATATGTATACATGCCTATGTACATTATATATGTACGTGTACATATATATGCATATATATATATATATATGTATACATATATACCATGTACTAGATGCTCTGTAAAATGATGTGCAAAAAGTCAGTTAAGGTAAAAAATTTTCCTTGTAACACTTCTATCTAAAAATGCAGTAATTTACACACGGTTTTTAGGTAGAGTACGAGCTCGGACCTCTCTGTTGGCCATACGAAGCACCGAAGGTAGAGGACAGCTACCACAACGTAGCTCCTGGTGAAGCTTATAGACACTTCATCTAACGATAATATTTTGAAACAAGGATGGCCTCTTTCAAATATCGAGTGGTCCTTTGTTAATCCTTCCAATCAATGATTCATTTGGATAGAAGCATGAGATTAAGTGAATTTCGCGAGGTTGATAAAAAACTTCCGTTATTCGGTATAACATTTCAACGCCTTTGTTTCTTCAGTTTCCACAGTTTTATCAATTGTCCACAGTCGTTCGAGGGCTCACTAAGTTACTTCATTCGAGCTACGCTTACTGAGGAACATTCGACTTGAATGACAACGAAGACATAATGAGAGAACGAACTTGCGTGGACGATCTGCTCGAATTATTGGCTCTGAAGTGAACGAAACCGTTGGAACGCTACCCAAATGATGTTTATCTCAACCCTTTTCGGAACCGTGGACCCACCTCCTCTGCATCTCTACCGCCGAGCTAGATGATACATTGAATTCATTATTGTATTACTTCATTTGTATTATTGCTGTTATTTTCATACTTGTAACAACAAAATATATTCAATGATTTTACATAGCAAAATAGCAACGATAATACAATAATACATTCAATGCATTCCTACGCTGGAGGTTAGAGATGCAGTGGAGGTGGGGCCCACGGTCCCCAAAGGGCTTATTAATCCATTGGTAATAGGTTATTTATCAAAAAAAGTACTTCTGGTTGCTAAAGCTGTTGAAGTTAAGTCGATTGTAGCTGACATAATTGCTGATTTTTCCTCAAATCCTTGCTGAGATAGCCATGCTACCGCGTCTTTGTAGAGCTTCACCATATCCATTAATGGCTATTGTGTATTGTTGGAATGTTTCACGTTCATTACGAGTTTGGGACAATTAATTGGTAGCTGTGCTCACAAAGGATCAAAAAGGATAAAGCTCTCGGCGTTGATCAATAACTGCCATGATAACTGATAGATGCGCCATTCGTCCTGAGCCATCGTTTGCGATGATCGGATATCTTCTGACCTCAACAGTGGCTTGCAGTGGCCTACCGTTGTATCAAGTCAATGCTGCTGTACTTCCAGGCAAGTCTGGTTTTAATTTACGGGCCCGGAAGGATGCAATCCGAGTTATGGCCAAGTGATCGAACCATCGACCACGTGTGCGTCGCAGGGGATCTCTAACCATTGCACCCACTCACTTGGTTTGTAGTGTTATAGGGGCTTACGTGTGCGCTGACGCTCTGTAATACACGCTTAGTCATTAGCTCAACCTCATATCCCCTGATAAACTAAGTTATATATGGTCTCGAGTCGGCAAATTAATGCTGAACTTGCTTGGAAGGACGAAAACGCTGGCTTGATTCCTTAGAAAGCCAACTTAAATCGTTTTATAGGTCAAGTATGCATTCAGCAATGTCTGCTGCTTAACTTATTTCGCGCGATGCGTTTTTCTGTTCGATGAGAGCGCGACATCTATGTGCACCCACTTCAGTCCATATTTTCCGTTAGACCGGGGGAAAGCGCGGTGAAATGCTTTTTTGGAACAATCGTTTTATTGCTCAGCTGCGAGAAATAACAAGGAAAAATGAAATAAATTTCAATCCAGAATGAGGGTGAAATTGAATTTCTCATCTAAAGGTTTCAGCCGTGTATGTATAATACTATAGCTTCCTTATCGGGCGAAATGTGTTAATGGAGTTGAATTCATAGCGCATCCATGTGGATTGGACGATTCGGAACGCTTTTCTTTCGTAGAAATATCCCTGGTTGAGTTTGATCGGTGATAATGGAGAGCAATCGTTGAAATTAACCAAACTCCTCATAGAAGTAATTAGAAGACGTAGTTTGAACCTGCCAGGAATATGACTAACTTCTTTTAGGGTGCATCTTGTGCAGTAATTAGAGTTGCCCTGTGAGACACGTTGTCAATGGCTCGATCCCACTCTCAGGGCTCACCAAGCTTCTTATCCCTCGTAGCCGATGGATCGGTATCAGACATTTCTGAGAGGAGAGCAGCACTGACGTGATATAGCGGTAGCCCACCGAGAGTCACTGTGAAGACCAGATATGCATGCACTCATCTCAAACGATACTTGATGAACACCAAAGCATGGAGCATCCTTCAGAGATTGATCATCACTGAGAGCTCTGTCCTTTTGTTAACGATTAGTAGAGATAGGCTTCTCGTCTGACGTTCCACCCAGTATTTTTGAACTGTGAAAGTAATTTTTTGCACAATATACAAGCAATATTCAGATGTTTCTTTGTCAACTTTGCTTCCGGGAGATGTGCCAATGGAGTTGTTCTACCATCCACCATCTCTTATTCATTTTGGAATGGAGAAAGATATCGAGTATTTTGGGTTCAAACTGCTATCGTCCCCGCCTCTCGGGTTCAGTTACAAGTTTACTGGACTTGGCCAAGTTTCTCTGCGGTCTAATATGTCGTGGTATTTCTCATGAAAGGTTTTTCTTGCTTTGTTTTTCACTTTTCGTTAAGTGTTAGTTATTGTTGAGGTCAATCGATGACCAATACTGTATCTCTTTCTCACTCCAATTTGTTAAATGTTTCTGGGAACTTCTACATCTGATGTTTTATTGGTTTTATCGGGTTGATCTTGTGATATTTCTAGTTTATAAAGTCTATTATTAAAAATTCTAATTATTCTGTGTATTTTTCTGATTGAATCTGGCAAGAATGCTTACTGTATTTCTTCTCTTTTTATCAAAAATGTATCGATAATGTAGAGGAAATGTCATCAGGTTGTCTGAAAATGATCAGAAGGTGTATATACTCGGTGCGTTTGAGGAAATTACTCGATGAATAAGTACACAAAGCGAACACATAATTGCGGCGAGTTATCCAGAAAAGACGAAGGTTGGTATGTTAATCTCTTCTCTCCCTTTCTCTCCTCTATACCTCTCTTTCTCTCTCGTTCTCTCCCTCTCTGTCATCTCTTCATCTCTTGAAATATCGAGCTGATAATCCCAAATGAAGGATTGTGAAGAGTAAAGAAAGCACCTTTGAATTCCATCAGAAGATCACTGCGTTCAGGGTTCATGTTGAAACGCTTGGGACTGCGGATTCATAAAACTGAGGTTCAAAAAGCGAAGGGCTTTTGAGAGCCTGAATTGTCTCAACCCTTTAAGGGCCACCGCTGATAGGCAGGCGGCGTCGCATCGTTGCTTTGCGCGACGGTCGCAGGCAGGTGACATCTGCACGTCTGTGCATTCATGTCTGGCTGTCTGCGCCTGCCTTCCCACAGAGACGCAGTTCCGCTATCACAGTATCTGAGTGGATTTGACGTCGCGCGGACTCGGTACGAAAGGTATCATATGGTCCTCAAAGGTTAAAGATCACGATCACATCGGTTATTGCTTCGAAATAGGTGTTTATCAGGTCATTATCTCTCATCTTAAGGGGCAAACGTCTGTGTGATGGGCTGGCTTGTGTATAAACGAATGGACCGTTTCATCGTTCTGCGTGATGCATACGGAATTGTACAGGTATTTACAAGTGTATTCAATCGGAACACAAGTCAGAAATTCTTTATAAATGATGTAGCCACTATCTTTTCATGATTTCTCGCAGGAGATACGTTCAACAATTACCAGTATGTATCATGGAGTTCCTCTATGTGTTTTAGGCTTTCGTAGATCCCGAGTCGCCATTATCGAAAACCGTAAAAGACTTGCACTATGAGTCGGTTGTGGAGGTAGAGGGTACTGTACTTAGTCGAGGAAATAACGTGAACCCGAAGATGAAAACTGGTGAAATAGAGGTGAGTGTGATGTAATTTCTTTGTAAAAGTGCCTTACAAATTTTACAAAGTAGCCCTTGTTGACGCGTATGGCACATGGTTGGAGTTTCTACTACACACAAGTGATCGATAGTTCAAGCCCGCACACAAGGCTCTCCAAGCCTTTCATACCTCGTGGGTCGGCTAAATGGTACCAGACTTCTTTGCGAGGAAAGCAGCATCGACTTAATAAACAGTATGCCACCGCGAGTTATCGTAAGGCCAGATATGATTACCCGAGTGTAGTAACAGAGCCAAAAAAAATACTGCATCCATTTGAATTTGATGCCTGTATCACGCAAATTTAGTCCACAATCCTTCACCTCCTCGGTACAATGTTGATTTTTGGCCTGTCACGCGGCGCGATCGACCTGCAGTCGGGGGAGGGGGGAGGGGGGTGTTGTCATCACAAGGTTATGGTTTCGTACTGAAATTTGGACTTTTATCTCCACTAAAGTAGGTTTTGTGATCAAAGATAGAATATCACTGAAGAGTTTTTAATAAGGCTAGTGGAAGGAGGAACACCACCGATATTTCCCAACGAACATAAGACAGTCGAATGTTTATCAAAGGTTTATTTGGCAAAGGTGAATTCTGTGTTCTACAGTGCTATTACACACTGTATATACTTTTTTGATAGTGTTTGTGCATGTAAAGTGTTGTGATAAATTATTGTTGTGGAGTATTCTAAGACTGCTAATCGTAGATGTTGTGGGAATAATCAGACAAGTGGAGTAAGAAAGAGAATAATTGGATAAGTGTAGGAAATAACCACCAAGTTTGTATCGGGGTGAGCACCAATTACTGTAAGCCCAGTTGGTCGACAGGCGGCGCGGTAATCTGTGTATTATATATGACATACGTCGTACCGAAAGGGTAAGGGGTTTCAAAGCACACCTGTTGATTCCTCAACTGAGAGCATTGTTTTCAGATAAATGTGTCGAAACTCACGGTCTTGAATCACGCATCACCGAACTTACCAATGCTCCCAGATTCAGAAGCCAGCGAGAAGACACGTCTCACTTATCGATATATCGATCTTCGAAGTGATCGTATCCAACGGTCACTTTATTTCATTAATCTTCACCCCGTTTTGTTCAGCTTTCTGAATGTTTGCACGTAAACTGAAAAATGTAATTTCATTCAAATGCAGGGCTATTCGTTTGCGCTCCAACATCGTCCACAAAATGAGACGTTTTCTCATCGAAGAGGCAAAATTTGTCGATGTAAGCGTTTTTCTTTCTTGTGAGACGCTCACTCGTAATATCTTCTTCATTTTTCCGTATCATACATCTTGAGCGTTTTCAATTTGAAACATCTACAAAATCTCACTCCATGCATTTCTAACTAAGTTATGGTAGTGGAAATTGGATGTTTGAGCTTTTTGAAGAGTAGTGAACTAGTGGAGGAGGATTTTAGAATCTCATATTTTCTATGTATTTCACCCTCGTAACCGTGCTCAATTAGTTATTGAGTTAATATGCGTTACACATTTGATATGCGTTCTGAATTTCAAGATGTTTCCGAAATTTTGAATTGCGTAGTCTTGTTTGATCTTGTATATGCTGAGTGCTTTTGCAGAGTGTAAGTTATACGCAGAAAGATCAGCATAGTGGATAATGATGTACGCTTCAGAAGCAAGTTCGGCTTCTTCTCACGGTTTCACTCTAGTCACACTTGGCCGACTAAGTTCACTGTCCTCAAAATCGCAAGATCGTCTCGACCAGAATTCTCCGTCATGCAGTCTCTCGATGATTCCTTATCTTGTTCTCAGGTCAAACACCAGATCTCATAGCACAATTTAATCTAAGAGTTGATGTTTCGGTGGTTTCGCTTTCTTGAGACCCTGAAAAGATTAGGTCGCTCGCGAAGTTATTGAGACGAAGATGTTCGCTCAGCTGAAGAAGTGCGCTACTATGGAACAACATTGTGTTCAGTATGTCTTCGTGAGCAGCGTAATTTTTCCAAGCTCTAAGGAAGGGGAAACCGTCGGAACGTCAGCGCTTAGAATAAATTGTGTTATGAGACCGCATTTTGGGTTTACGTAAGTAAGACATCACTGAATAATACCGAGGTTAATAAATAGTCTGTCTTGGAAATTTGTGCGACTTTGTATAGCAGTCGAGGCTGAAATTGGCATGTAAATTTTTCTAGTTGTTTTTGTTCTGCTGAGTTCGGAATTATGGGGTTCTGGCATATGTTGAAGGTGTATAAAATTTGAAGCATCTTGTGCGAAAAAATGAATCGCCGATTACTGGATTTTTACTTTTTAAGTACTTCTCCCATAAACTAGTCTTTCTCGTATGTAAGAATGTAGCACTTTGAAATCTATTCGTTTCTCTTGGCAACCATCACCGATAGAGTAGCTCGGATTTATGCATCATTTCAATAGCGACTTGAAGTAATCTCCCTTTTGTCCATGCTGACCAGTAGAGCACTGATTAAACACGGCTTTTTTTGAGTCTTGAAACCACAGTACTAAAACACCCCCAAGTCTTCATCGCAAGCATTAGCCAGCCGTTATGGTACGAAGGTTTACTGCCTTGCCACTTGGTTTTCTAAGAGTAGCACTGGATGCTGGATTAGATGACCAGCCTAGATCGAAGAAAACGGAGGATAAATTTCCACAATATCCATTGTCTTTGTTTTTGATTAGATATCTGTTATACCGGAGTTCTAGATTACGTATGAAGGTGTCTTTTCAGGTGGAAACTCCAACGCTGTTTCGTCGAACCCCGGGTGGAGCTGCTGAATTCATAGTACCTGCTCCGCCTCCACATAGAGGCCTTTGCTATACATTGCCTCAAAGTCCGCAGCAATTCAAGCAGTTACTTATGATTGGTGGCATTGATCGCTATTTTCAAGTTGGTTATAGTAACGCTTCTCAGTGATCCGTCAAAATACCATGAAAATGAGATGTCACTTTGAAAAGTCATAGCAAAAAATCAAAGCGAAACGCCTTTGAAAAGAGCTAATTACTAAGCGAATAATACTTTATACATCAAATTTTTCTAATGAGGTTATGAATGTGTTAGATTAGAGGCCTCTGAATCTTTGGCCAGTACTGTAGTGAATGAATCTTGCTGTTCAAAAGGTCTTCTCTACTTATCATCAAACCAGCGACTTACTGACCGACGTAGAGGTTACTGTAAAGTTGGTTCCGGGGAAATTTGTTATACTGCCTCGCTACTGCAAGTATTCTCTGATGTCAAAAATTATCAGTGAATGAAAATCTGCTGGATAATTTGTTCCTCCAAATTCGATACTTATCCGTTAGACGACTATTAATGAATATTTGACCCCATTCGCCGGAGAACAACTCTTCATAGGAGTGTTAGTAGACATTTGAAAGCTTAAATTCCTGTCTAGAGCCATACTGGCCGATTTTTCGACGTATGTTTTATAACGCTGTAAAATCTAACATAAGCTATGTATCACGCGCGTCACGCGTTTCTCTCTTATTTCCTTTATATTTCGCTGGACAATACTCTTTTCTTAGACTGCTAACACTCTTTGATAGCACAAGTCTTGAAGAACTCAAAAATGTGTTTGCTTTTCCAAGAAAAGCTCTTCTGATAGAGCTGTAGAAGAAAGAAGAGATTTATGTTTCACTACTCGCCGAGCAGGGCTCTTTCTTTAGGCCATTAGTAATCATTCGATAGCGTAAGTATCAATGATTTTAACTCTTTGCTTATTTTCTTAAAAGATCGTACCACTGCGGTGTAGCAGGGAAGACAAGATCGAGTTTTACATATTCGGCGAGCCCGTTTTCTGCCTAATCTACGGACTGAGGGAGTGGGCGATGATCGATGACGTAACGCGGTAGACGTGTGTGTTGCAAGTTATCACTCAATTGGGAATTTTCTCAATGACTGAGTCAGATACCACAAGATTTCCTCTACACGTTTATAATGCTTTTCGTCCTTCCAGCGAATTATACGCTTAATGAAATGAGGGCGCGCCGCAAGTTGGCAAGCGCTGTGTAGCATAGAGATAATCGACTCACATCAGCAATAAGTTTCAAATAAAAGACTAATTCAGCCGGTAAGCAGATTTTACGGAAAATCCTTTAGTTGAAGCCGCCAGACCTTTACATCGAAATGATTAGTGTAGACAAAATAATCTTAGAATTCCTACATAATCTTTGTCGAGTGTTTTGTAGATTGCTCGATGTTATCGTGACGAGAGTTCGAAAAGAGATCGGCAACCGGAGTTTACTCAGGTAGGACGGATTTGGAGTTTTTTCAATCGACCATCGATAGACACACTCCCTAAAAACAGACCAGAATGTTGCTCTGTTATACTTTTGGGATAGGCATTATTGAGTCGTCACGTCAGGCAATCGTACGCTTTTTCAAATCGAGAGAAGATTTTTGATCTTCCGAGCGAGCAGTTCACTCCTTGACGGAGGGTAATAGGTATTGTTTTGTACTAAGTGGATTTGTGGATTGTAATGTTGATTTTTTCATTTTGGGTTACTCTGATGGAGGTAGCTGTTTTGATCAAATTAAAGTGAAATGTTGTACTACACAAGGTGAGGTAGCTGGTTTAACACTTTGAACCTCTTTCGCTACCGATGGTGTCACGTAAATTTTTATACAACTAGTTCGCAGCCTCACAAGGTTTTTGTTGCACTCATAGGGGTATCAGTGTATTCTCTAGAAGAATTGGGAATTACGAAAAAATTGAGTGCTTAAGGGCAATCTTTCGATTTATTTTCTTCCAATTCATAGAACACGGCTGAGAGAAAGGCATTACGAGGGGCTTGATGTTACAGTGGGGAACTAGGTAAGCCCCAAAAGGATTATATCGTGGGTTCGAAGCCACCTCGGGTTCTAAATTTTACTCCCATCTCAGCACCCTTGTGACTTTGTTCGAGATCAATTTTGTCATAACATGATGACTTCATTATATCTTGAAGTTTGATGATTCGCATAAGCTTTTTTTTAGCTAGATTTGGAATTATCGTTCACCAATCAGGACGGTGTTATGAGTCTAGTGGAGGATACGTTGGTATCAGCGTGGCCTGAGCATTTGGTTGGTGGAATTAGTCATAATCTGAAATTTTGCCTCCATAATGCGGTCATTTAAAAAGAATCAAAGAGGTACTTTATGTTTTCATAGTGTTTGTAGAGCGAATACGTATGCTTTGTCTCCTGTTTCTTGTTATGCCGGAGGCTCTGAGAGTATCCAAGTAATGTTTACCATCTCACAATCGATTGTTTTTTCTGAACCTGACTAAAATAAGACCAAAAATATCATCCCGGACTATAATAATGTCCACTACATTTGAAGGCCGACCTAAGACCTGCAATACCGTTTCCACGACTCGATTACAACGAAGCGATGCGAGATTACGGTATCGACAAACCGGATATGAGAATTCCATGGAAAATCGAAGACTGCACACAGATACTCGGTTTTTTTTTCATGATTATCTCTTTCGAATTAATTCTGTGTCTGAGGTTATAGTTCCTAAACACTTTTTTTTCTCACGCTGCTTAACAATTTTACTTAAAGACTGTTTTTCCTTCTATAACAGAACAATTTCTCCATTTTTTTTCGAAATAATCGCTTTTTCTCCATCCTAAGGTCAAGACAGTTTATAAACCTTTAAGTATTCTCGTTAGAGTTTCAGATTTTCTTCGTGGTTCCAACGCAAACTCTGACTGGGTGGCTCGCCTGATTGTCTGCAAAGGGCAGTCGAAGATCAATCGAACTGCCGTAAAGAAGGAATTCAAAAGAATCTTGGATATGAATAAACTTTCTCGCGTGAGTGTTTATGCTCTGACGTTGCTCTGATTCTTTGTCAAAACAAGAAAAAAAGATTAGAAAAGTAAGAACTTTTGATAAACAAGTGTATACATATGTGCAAAGAGATAGGCAAATAAATAAATGAGTAGTAAAGGTGTAAACAGATATATGTCTTCAATAGTTGAGTCACGTATACTTCAGTAATCAAAGGTGAAACGCAATAAACACATTGTCGTTCGATTCAATCTTGCACCACTGGTAAACTAGATCTACCATCTTTTCCGTATTGATAAATACTTTTATAATTGTTTGAAAGGGTAAAAGCTGCATTTAGTAGATCGCTGATTCCTTACTAATCATTGTAGAGGTCGAAATAGTTCACAGAATCAATGCATTGAGCATCTGTCGAGCATTGATCAGCGCACGATATTTCACTCATTCTTTATTATTGAATTGGACAATATGAAAATTTCGTACATTATGAATGAAATGAATTTTTGAATACGATTCAGCCATTTGCGATCTTCGACAGGAGTAAGGATGTGTGGTTCAAGAAGATTGATAAAAATGAGCTCGTCACACGTCTTGGTATTGATGAAGATGACTGTATAGTTTTTAGGTTAATTTTTCACCATTTGTTAAGTTTAATAGATTCTCTTGTGTTTTATTTTTCGACACTTCTAGCTGGGGAGATGAGGAAGGTGTCCAATGGACACTTGGTCAATTACGAAATCTCGTCGCAGATGCTGGAGGACTTCGCAAGCAACGAAAGGTTAATTCATTGATTTGTTTTTTTGCAAAAAAAAACTAGTCAGAGATTTTTGGTCGAGATTTTGTTAATTTGGAATCCGTTGACAACAATCTTATGAATCTCGATCAGTTTCAGATTTGTGCACACTGGATCGTCAATTTTCCTTTGTTTTCCGTAGAGGACGGCAAACTGGTTGCTACCCACCATCCATTCACAGCGCCTATCGACGAGCACCAAGAATGGCTCAATGATGTCACGAAAATACCTAATGTAATTGGTAGGCAAATGAAAATTCGCGCTATCTTGATCTTCTATTTTTTTTTCTGGTTTCTTTCGTTTTGAATTTTAGTATCTTGTTGAGTGTTTGCTGGTCTGGAATATAAGGAGTAAAACTCAAGTTGTGTCCGAAAGGCAAAGTAAGTGTAGTAAGCAAGTAAGTAAGTATCGCCTTCTTCAATCTGCTCCATTTTACTTCTGGTGGTGAAGAAGACGGATTTCCATTCGTTTCGCTAACTCATATTCAGAATGGTGTAAGAGGATGTTGGTAACGATACGGAACCAGCCAGGAAATTAGCACAGCTTAACTTCTTTCCGCAGAAATCGCCTCCCTTATAGAGAATTCGTAACTGCAGGGAGCGAATCTCTTAGCTAACAAAGGCTGGCGGCCAACCATGATGATAACAAGTATTCTCTCAGCGTGGGTATCTCAGGTTTGCTTGGAAACCTTACACTCAACTAGCATCAATGAGAAGAAGAACAACAAGCTGTAATGGAAATGCATACATCGCTCTTCTCGTGACATACGGATCTCAGCATTTCTTATACCTCATGCGTTGTTTCACATACGTCATTCACGTATTCTCTCCGGATTAACGGATTCCTTCGGATTAATGTAATTTAAGTTCGGCTGTCACTTGAAGACGCCTTTCTCATTAATATCGTTGAATGCTGTTCAAGCAGAATCTGTTTAAAATCGTAGAATTTGTGAAATGGCGTTCGAGATCTTCACCACAAGAGATAATAGTCTTTGTGAAACGATGTGAGTTCTCAAGCAATTGCAGTTTTAATGTCGTCGCCCCTGATTAGAATGAGAGGAGAGGCTTGATCAGTGCAGTATGGGGTCAACTGCTGGACCATGTATCTGCTACTGCACGGCAGATGTAGCTAATTCGTCACCCACACATTTGTTCATAAGAATGTGGGACATACTAAGTGGAAAAATTACAAACGATATAAAAAGAGAGTGATAGTCTATTATCTGTCATATAGTAGCTTCATTCTGTTATCTAGTAATGAGCCTGATATCGTCCTAAATCTCTTCGATTCTCATGAGTCCAGCGTTTCTATGATTTTCTCTCACACATATCGTTAGGAATGGGGATGCCATGGCTCATCAAAGCCATCTACACCAACGGTTTTCACAGCAGCTGGTTCCTAGACAAATTTTCATCATTGAGAAATCACCGAACCTATGGAAATTATGATTGTTGTGGTTTATTCGGATGATCTTAAGCAGTGTAGATAAAGCCTTAAGAAGTGCCTTACGAAGGCTAATTGTAGTATATGCAGCTACATTCGGTTTTACTTCCTCATTTCTGAATTGTGCATTCACTAGATCGTCGAATGTTCTTTTAATTGTATTAAGTAATAATTATTTGTAGCATACTGTAAATAATATGTTACATATTGTAATGATCATTCAACATTTATTCATATTTTAAGGGCAGCATTACGACTTAGTAGTGAATGGTGTTGAATTAGGAGGTGGTTCCATTCGTATACATGATTCGAAACAACAAGCCAAAGTTCTGGAAATTCTTGGACAAGAAACTCAAGAGATGGTTTGTGTACAGATTCCTTCTATGTTTAATCAAATGCATATTCGTAGTTAAAGAATAGAGAGCTCACTAAATTTTTCGTTAATCTACTATTCAATATTCTAAGACAACTTGAGAACGTCACGATGTTTTTTATTGTTATCAGCTCCTGTACTCAGTTCAGTTTTCCAGAGTCATCTTCTTGATGCACTGTCCTTCGGGAGTCCACCACATGGAGGATTTGCTTTAGGATTGGATCGTTATATAGCTCTACTCGTAGGCGAAGGAGACCCTTCTGTACCGGTGCGCGATGTGAGTGCAAGTGACTTTGAATATTCGAAATAAAGCGTTCTTCTTGACATCTACGTCTTACAATATGTTACTTCAAATATTTTTCATTGTTCAGGTAATCGCTTTTCCAAAATCCAAGGACGGTTCCGATTTTGTGAGCAAGGCTCCTGTCCCTCCAACAGATGAACAGCTTAAGCGATACGGTGTTCAATTTTTAGAAGAGGAAAGCTCAAAGAAGGCGATCTTGCTTGAGACGTAACATCTTCATTTTATATTATGTTTTTATAGTTGTTATTGACTACACTGATTGCATTTTCTGTTTTGGTTCAAAAATCTTGTCCAGGGGTTAAATATTGCTTAAATAACAATAATGGCAAGATTAACTCTATCTTTCTTCTATCTTTCTAATTTTTTGTTAGTTTGCGATGTTTTATCGCCGTTTTGCATGAGATTTCAATTTCGCTGTTGAGGACTTCAGACTGATCTCTAAGCCAGTCATCGATGTTTTTTTTTGACAAGCTTGAATTACCGGTCAATGGTCGCGTGTTGAAATTTACTCGACTTTTCTGGATTTATGAGATGGGCCATTCAATATGCATATAATTAGAACATAAAGATAACCTTTATTGACAATAGCAAACAGTTAGAATTTGAAATTTACAAAGACTATTTGAAACTATTTGCATAAATATCTGTAAAGAAAAAAAAACTCAATTGGTTCATTCCGTAATCAGCTAATAACTGATATTCTGTTTATTATTACGACTTGAATATTGCTTCAACACATAAACGTCGAAATCACAGACCACTGATTCAAATTGTTATTTTTGAAAATCTTGGAATATTATCAAGAAATACAGATTAAGGTTGTATGGTTCAACGTTAACGAAAGGTTAACCGTTTTTGTTCTTCACGTTTGGTTACATATTTGGGTTCACACCAATTCCCAAATCATACAAATTACTCCAAAGCTACTACAAATTCTTTTCCCCTGGGAAAACGACGGCATCCACCGGATTAGAAGATGCGCAATTTGAGTCGTTATAAATCACTGTACAATGAGGTACAAACGGCCCATTGCCTCAATATTTACAGTATCAGGTGCACTTATACAATCTACAGCTATACAAATAAAGGAGTAACAAATCTTCACTAAAAACTTGTCTCTCTGTATGTACAATCTTCATTGGAAGATGACGGTGTATAAACCTCATCGTCTCCTTGACTGGTACCTTTGTCGTCGTTCCGACTCTCTTCTTGGCGACGAAACTCACCCATCAATCGTTTCCTACAATAATTCATTACTGATTTATGTGGAGTCTCTGAAATCTCAATACTTTCGCGAACTTTCGCGATACTTTTGCGACAACTGACAATAATTTCTCAATGGATAGAGTAGTTGTGGAAGACTGGGTTCTTTGACATTAATCATATAGTTATATAGTTTCTGTACAGTGTCATGTTAAACTGAGATATGTTTACAATGGAAATTTTTATGAAAATTTGGAAATGAAGTGTAAGAGTGATCGATTTCCAACGCAAGCACGGCAGCTGCAAACGCAAATAATCTGTTGGAGAACACCATTATATCCTTCTAGATAGAATTCCCTTTTTTCATTTGTTTCCATGTTTGAAATAATAGTTTAGGAAAACGGAAGTATGTAACTTGGGCTTGAGAAAATAAATTTTTCACTGCGATAAAACAAGAGGGCTTTTATTCTGTGGGAAAAGGTTTGCAGATTTCAGTATTTTTCATACTGCAAATCATTAACTTTACAGTAAACATAAGACATGTCGATTTTGACTTGAGAGCTGCTGTTTTTTTCGGGTTGTATGACTTCTTTGAAGATGGTTAGGCTGCCGTATAAATGTCAACATAACCCTGAAACCAAAAATATTCTGACACCTAGAACTAAAGTCGTCAGGGGACCAAGCAGGAATAACCTATTCTCGGACTGCTCACGCAGTGACTACGACAATCGCCCGAATTTTTGATCCCGAAGTTCACTCGCTGGGCATCCGATCAGAATTCAACTAGGAGTATTCATTCTACTTTAATGAGTTATAAACTCTCATAATAATCAAATACATTAGAATCACTTGAAAAAAAATATTCGGTTTTTGTCAGTGCCTGCTGAAATGAACTTAGACAACCGAGTACTCAAGACAATCTCAAAAGGGTATAGGTATAGTGGGTCAAGAAAAAGATATGAAGGGTAACAAAGTTATGTTTTTCATTTACAAAACAAATTTGGTCATAGTGAAAAATTAATAAGAGAGTTGGAAAAATGACACGTTGATTGTTGTTGGTGGAAACTATATAATTATGTCAAGTAAGCAAGTAAAGAGTAAAGCGTTGGCGTTTATCATCTCCTCAGGGATGCACCGTGCATTTTACGCCATTTGATAGTAAAGATGTGGAGTACGTAGTCATACAACAATAAACAGACGCCTAGAGAGGTATGAGATCAGGTACTTATCGTCTCAAGCTAATTGCCTATGATTTTGTTAACCTTAGAAGATGAATGTCTTGGTTTGCAAAGTGAGCGTAATCGAATTAACGACCAAGTGCGTATTACAGAGCACTTTTCAACTACTGGACTGCGCTCGCTTCACAATCGAAAAGCCATTGTTTTACCTCTATATTCGACTGTTTTCTGAGACCTCATTAGAATCAATACATCTTGACAGCATAGTCTGAGCCTTTGATAAGATCCGTTATCGCACTTACACAGTGCACTACACGTGTTTCGGCCTTGCAGCCTCGTCAGTTCCATACCAGCCTTGAACAGTCAACTGTTAATTACTGCGATGTACGATGATCATTCACTGGACATGCAGTGATATGTTATCCGTGGGTTAAGTAGATTTTCACTTTACACGCGGTGTAACGTGTTTGTCGACGATTCCTCTTGTAACGGGGTTCTCCACCGAAAGGGATGGGCACAGGCGAATGGCACTGTGCAACTGACGAGGCTGCAAGGCCGAAACACGTGTATTACACTGTATAAATGCCATAACAGACCTCATGAAAAACTCAGAATATGATGTCAGGATGTATTGTTTTTTTATGAACAATCGATATTACCATTACCGCAGTTGATCATGACATGTAGGGATGTCTACCCGACTGCAACATTTATTTTCTCCCAATTGTGCATTTTGAAACATTCTGTCGTTGTAATAACTCAAAAGTCAGAAGATTTTGAAAGTTGCATCACTCTAGACCGGTGACCAATCTCAAATCAAGTAAGGCTCTGACGAAGGCGTTGCTGCCGAAATGTTAGCCATCGAGTTCTGAGGAAAAGAGGAAAATACCAACCTCGTATTAGTTTCAAATGACGAGAAGGACATTTTGTCGTTGATTGGGTGATGTCCGAACATCGCACCCTAACCAGGAGAAGGAAAGGCGTGATTGAAAGTTGAAATATAGTGATTTGGACCACAGGTTCAGGTGAACTAAGTTCAATGCCAATTTTCGCTCTTCAGATCAATCCTGTTTACGGGTGAACTCTCTAGCAACCAATAGGGTTAAAACGTGTCCGAGAGAAAGGCAAGGGAAGGGCCTCGGTAGTCAAGTAAGTAACACATGAGCGCTCGAAAAGGATAGTCGTCTGTCTGAAGTCCATCTGAGATCTCAAGTATCGCTCGTATCTCAACTTGTGGTTGAATATTCTTCCGAGTTTTTTAAACCTCGAGGGACACATCAAATTTCACATAACATCAATTTAACGATGACTGCATGAAAAAATCATGGTAAGCGAGCACAACATGTCGTTGTTGAACATTAGGAAGAAAAAAGTGCCACCATAAATCATAAATGAAAGGAAAACAACTCAATACTTGACAGAAATGACAAAAAAAAAGAGAAACAACCAATTGACAGAGATCCAAAAGCCAGAACACTTCCAAGAAATTGATTTCCTGCAGCTACAACTTTAGTGTGGAATGGTTCGAATATCTATGTAGGGTGTTTTCCTTTAGTAATTTGGTAACATGTCGTTGACCATTCACTTAGTGATGGTCAAAACTGGCAATGGTGAAAGCCATGTCGATTATGACAGTACTACGACGAGTACCATTGTCACTATGGTTATCGCTGCGATTCGGTAATGATAATGATGAAAATCTCTCCTATTTCTTATTATTGTTTTATGGTGAAAAAATAGGAGCAGGTAGTGGAACGGTTCGTGCACGCTCCCCTGGATAAGGGGCAATATGGGTTCGAGTCCCAGCTGACCCGAAAATTTTGCACATCACTCTACATCATTGGGAATAATAATAGTGATATGAATAAAAATTTCGATAATAGCATTGAAAGCATTTATAATAGCAGTGAAATTAATAACACTGAGATACCCGGATATTTAGATATCCCATATTTTATAACAGTGTGAGTCTGGCCATAGTTTTCAATTGTTCCTCTTACGTATCTCTCATTCTTATTCCTATTCTTTTTCATCAAAATAATAGTAAAGAGGGTAATAATGTCAGAGAGTAATCATGATATGCAAATCCAAGTTCTTCCTGCATTCGATTAATTTCCTGCCATGAAGGTTTTTGATCCGCTTGTGCCTTTGGCTGCTGCTTGAGAATTCTTTTTTTTTCACGAGTACCACTGAATACTCATATGAGTCAAATCTTGCCTGATTTCTGAGATAGCCGTGCAAGAGTTCTCAAGTCTCCAATACAAACTGTCGTCACTCTTTGTAGATCACAAAAAGTGCGTTGATGCATAAAAGTTTGTTTATACTCCAAGATTCCATCAGAGTAAACATTTCTTCTCATCACTCATATCACTTTTCGTCACTCTATTCGTCCGCACGTGCCATGCATGACTCAAATTAATAGTGAGCCTTGTCGTCAAGTTTGCGATCTATATCCACTGCCAGAAGGAATCCTGTTTGGCGTTGTAGAACTCATTGAAATATTACTACCTTTTATCTACATAGAAGAATATCGATCTTAAATTAAAACGGAATTAATTTGAGCTGGACCTGTTTTGTTTCATTTTTGTAGGCTAATATGCGCGTATGCTGCAGTGGTTAGAGGTGCTCTGCGACATGCATGTGGTCGATGAATCCATGGTCAAGGGTACAATTCTGTGTCCAGAGCTCACCGAGACTTGCATCCCTTTAAGGTCGGCAAATTTGATACCAGACCTGTCTGAAAGGATAAAACTAGTGATTCGCTACATGGTAGGCCCCGACGAATCATTATAAAAGCCAGATTATGCAATCAATCACTAAAATGACGCCAGATGAATAAAATGCATGGTGCATTCCACAGGGATTGATCAACGTCAAGAGCTTTATCCTTTATCCTCTCAGACTCGCTCAACTCTGACAGTTTAATAATAACACCCATCTGAACTCCGTTATACAGGCTTCCCACAACTCAAATTCCCAACGTTTTGCAACTGTATATTCTAGTTTTACTATTTCTCTTTATGTGGACGAGTTGTACGGTGTTCAGTACAGATAAATCTCTCAAATTTGGCAAATCAAAAGTTTTCTTTTTGATTCATGGCAGAAATTAACAATTCTAATCCAGCTGTGCCCTACAAGCTTAAATTAAGGATTAATGACCTCGTCAGGAAGAATGAAAACGAGGTCTAGGTGGAGAAGGCATATTTGAATATAGGGTTGAGCAAATAATTCCTGGGAAAATATTGAAAACTTCATCTTTTGACATCTTTGTAAAGTTTTTTGTTGATAAATTTGTATATAGTTGTTCGGTTAGTCAATTTTAGCTCTAAAAATGCTTATTGAACAGTATGATTTGCGTGTGGCGATCTGTTATTGCTGGAGAAAAGGTTTAACGATTTTTTGAAGTCATCAATGAGATTAATGAGCGTGAAGGTGCTCAAATTCTGGTACGTCGACAAAATCGACCGTGGGAAGAGGGTTTGTGTGGTCCGAAGAAGGCGCTTTTGATTTCGATGACATGCCTCGAACTGGCCTGCCAACTTTTTGGATGATACTAACTTGCAAGCCTCTTCTCTTTGGATGCTTAGCATTTCAAATACTCGTGATTTGGCTGAAAAGCTTGGTGTTTCGCAGTGGATCGATGTGAACAAGTTGCTCCAATTTGACCTTGTTTACAAGAAAAAGAAGAATGGCAGAAAGCCGTGGACAATGGTAGCCTATATTTTGAAGAATAGCTATTGTTCTTCATGCGGTAATTTACGCATGAAAACGAATCTTTTAAGAATTTCCTACGACTTTTTGCTCAGTTGTAGGTGATAAGTTTTCAGAAATACTGACTAATAAGGAACGTGTGAGCATAGTTCTGTACATGAAACTTAGGAATTTTAAATCATGTGAGTGAGGAAGTAAACCTAGCACAAACACATGCACATTTGAAGTGAATAAACTGAAAACGTACTCTGGGGTGTCGTGCCAAATTCCCTCAAATTCGGCAACGAAGTTTAATACATGCGATCTAAAATAACAAAAACGTGCTTAATTATTCCAGGAAAAAATGTGAAAACAAAAGAAAAACTAGTTATAAGCCCGTTGACGAACTCATGAAAAGTTAACTTTTATCGCGATCACAGCGAATAGTTATGAGTGTGCAAGGCCAGTCAGTACCTGCTAAATGTACTTACTGCACGTACATAAAAATGCAAACGTGTTACGAAGTGTCGAGCGTGCAATGTGTTAGGAAGATGGAAAAAAATTTGACTCAATTCGATATGTTTTCAACACAGCAATTGCTCTAAGAAAACAAAAGCTACGGCTTTTTCCGTTTGGTAGCACAGATTTCTAAGCCTTTCCCTTACGCTGGACAAGATCTTTCTATAAAGAGTGTTGCTAATAATTTGAAAGCTTAAATCTCCGGCTGACGTGGTACATGGCCGGTTTTGAATAAGTCTTTAGACTTCTGGTAATCATTAGATAACGTAAGATTTGCTAATTTCAGCGCTATGCTTGTTTTTTGGAAAGACCAATCCTGTGAAGTGTACCAGGGAAAATTAGATTGATTCATGTATGCAAGCAAGCGTCATTTGGCCAATTCACAAACTGTGGGGTGGCAGGGGCCTGACGCAATCATCGATCGATGGCGCCTATGTGCGATTTTTTTACTCAATTAGGAATTCTTTCCCTGCTTTGAAAAAACTCCAGATTAAAGGTCTGACTCTGATAACAAAAGATTTTTTCTACACGATCATGCGCTTTTCGTGCTTCCAGTGAAGTAACAGTTGAATTGCGCGGCCGATGTGGAACATAATTTTAACTCAATTTACAGCGTAATAAAAGGGTTTCTTCAAGAAAATGGTCACGTATTGTCTATAGCCAGAGATTTAGGCTTTCAAATGAACCAACACTCTTTATGAAAAGCTGCTGTCTAGCGTAAGGGAAAGGCTCGGAAATTTGTGTTACAAAAGGAAAAGACCAAAACTATCATAGAAAAAGCTAAATGTTGATTACTCCATCATTATTTCACAACTATTTCTCAATGTCAAAGCGTTACCACAAAACCATTATTGCAAAAGTTAGCCTGTAAATCAAAAGGATATAACAATTTGTCACTTGTACCATCCTCATTTCTAATAAAAGTGGCATTCCTGACTAAACGAGCTCTATCTCAAAGAAATAGAAATATGTTGCAATCAACGGATTTGCCGGATGATGTGGTCTGCAAATAGGCTACATGGCTGAAGATGCATTTGTTGATAGTCACTTGGAAGCTGTAAGTACCAAGTGGCATGATGATATAGAACAATCGCTGCTTTTTCGTTTTCTCCACCTTGTTTCAGCCTCCTAAGGAAAAACGTGTTTTTTTGCTTTTTTCTGAATCGTTAGTAGCCATTCAATAGCTTCAATTACGAGGATTTCAATAATATACATTATTTTCGAAACTACTCTCCTATTAAAGTGTCAAAGTAAAAATAAAATTGTGCTACGCTCTCAAGCATAGAGTTTTCCTTTAACCCTCCAATGACCATTCGACAGCACAAATTTCGTCGATTCTAATGACTCTAATCGAATCAAAAAATGTCCTTCTAATAAGGGATTGGATTGGGATGCGGATAGCGGAAATGAGCCAAATTTGCGGAACCCAATCTTCGTTTGACTGTCACAGAACACTAAAAACTTTTTTTTTCAAAAAGTAAGCGCATTTGTGAAATCGTCGAGAGTTGTGCTATCGAATAGCTACTGAAGGTTGTAGGAGAACCTTCATCCAACAAAAAATGCTTGGATGTGAAATGAAATTTTATCTTTACTGTCATAGCATAATGAAAAGGCAGTTTAGAAAATAAAGTAAATCGTTAGGTTTCTGATGATTTAAGCTATCGTATGACTGCTAGAACTTGTAAAAACTAAAACTTTTAAAACTAAAGCAAAAAATATGTTCTTTTCAAGGCGTTAAAAGAGTGTAAAGATAACGGAAAAGTACCGAATCGGTTTTTTTATTTCTAAGCATGCAATGGATCACTTTTCTGTACTTCTATAACTTTTCACTCTACGCATGCGGTTCCGTGGAACGACAGGTCGTTAGTACATAATTCTTGCGGATCTTTCGGCAGTTTATTCCATTGTACTTCCTTCCACTTTTGAAAACCATACTCAACATAATCAAGAAAGGAGAAAAATTTCGGTTGAAAGTGATTATAATCATTTTTTCTTTGTTTGGAAAACGTCGACTATTGTCTATAACACGGACCTCATATCCTCATTGTACATCGCTTGTGAGAGTTCACCGCGAATGATGTGCGCCTCATCGCGCATCATCTGCTTTTCCCGTTTAATGTCCTCGATCAACGTTCTGATTTGCTCCAGATTCTCTTCGTCGTTGTCTTGTCTCATGATATCCTACAAATGCAGTAATCGTAACAGGTCGTCATTATGTTGCGAACAAGGTGAGCATCTAAATACATCAGCCTAAGAAAAAATCTTAGTCTCACTTCTAGTTCGTTAATCTTCTTCTTTAGTGTTTGCGTTAATTTTCGTAGGTGATCGTAGCGTTTATCGATGTATGATAGACGATCTTGAAACTGAAAATGACTCCAAAAGTAGTGACACTCTAGAAGGAGAAGTACTAATGACAATTAAAAAAAACCCCCAATTAATTGAGACGCATAGGGGTTATTATGGTACTGGTGGTCGTGTAAAGTCTCGTTCCTTCAAGACTGATGGAATTAGGCGAGAAAAACGTCCTACCAAAAACATTTTTCTTTGTTAACCTGGAAGCATTACCATTCACCTTGACTTATTGTGGACCTAGGAGGTTTGTTGAAAGCACAGTATAGTAAAAAAGTGCATAGTAGATCTTGTTTGTTATGATTCACATTGTATTTTTTTTTGAATTGTGTTATATTGTACTTCCTTGTTAATAGCTGATAGTGTTTTCATTTTCATTATATTCATTAAAACTCTCGTAAAAGTAATAATTGCTCAGCTTCAATTCCAAAAAACAGAAAAAAATTCAGTATTTGAGAGGAGGGGAGGGATCCAAGATGGGTAGTGACGGCGTCCATCACGAGCCAAGACACTAATTGATCCCCTTCTTAAGAAACTCTTTCGCAATCACGAGCAATCTTAAAACAGCCTTAGCTCAACTTAATTCAAGATTACAAGGAGATCTATCTTTTGACTTAACGGCATTCTGGGAGTCCAAAACAGCACGAAATCCTCATGCAGCAGTCAAATCAGCTCAGGAAATGTTCGAAGACCTCTGTGGAGGATGACTACGAGGAAACAAATCGGATGCAAACGCTGGGATCTGCACAGTAGTGTCATGGTGTGTCATGCAAGATAAAAAAAGGAGTATTCAATAAGTCTTTCAAAGCGTGGCCTACCTGGGGCTTAAGTGGTCAAAAGGAGCTCGCAATGTTCAAATGTTACTAGTTCCATCACTTTTTTCAGTAATACACACAAATCAGATGTCTCAGCCGTGTTTCAAGATGCCTGAAATTATGGGGAAGCATGGCCAAGAGAGAAACGAGCGGCAGTTGTAACTAAGTTCTCACATATCACAAGAGAACATGAAGTTCTTGTGATCAACTTCGGCACAATAATTGTCCTCATGATGCAACTTCGTTGTCATATGCTTGTTAACCTTCTCAAAAAACGGCAAACGTGCTAAACTCAGCACTGTTATCTATGTCACTGTGGAAAGGAGAATGCAGTTCTGTTACCAAACGGAACTCCGCAGCAATGAAAGAATAAGCTCTGCATACTTCAGCGATTACAGTAATCATTCGAAACGAAAGGTATGATATACTAAAGATACCAGCCAAGAGCAGTTGAGCGCACAACGTTGTGTGTTTCAGTGATAACTTCGCCTGACATACAGTGTAAAATGTTCGTCGTCGCTTACTCTCAATATAGGGGACTGAGCGCTTCGCGAAGATTGGCTGAAGACGAAGGATACCGCCCGACTGATGAGACCGTCAAGGTCGAAACAGTGTATCGGGCTCTGTAAGTCAGCCCATTCAACAGACCGCATGACATGCGTGACTCAGATAATAATTACGGGATTATAGTAATATCGAACCACGTCAACGTCATGATAAGTTCATTACAGCTCCAGAATATGCTCTATGGTAATGTTAGAAAATAAGAACCTTTAGGAGATTGCAGTCGGCAATCGTATATAAAGTATTAGAAATTTTCTGACTTGTAGATGCCAATTTTTCTTGAATTCTCGGGCGTTGATAACGGAATAGTAAAGAAATACAATCAGGTGGGAGGGGAGAATGGCGATATAGTTGATAATAGCCGTCCATCAGGAGGTCAAGGTTCTGGTTGAGATCTCTCTCCACTTGCAGTCTACTTGGTGGGAGAGCCTTAGCTCGACCAACTCTAAGATTACAAGGAGAGTCTACTAGACCAGCATTCTAAGACATTAATGAAGGTGACGAAATCTTCAAACAGCAGCCGAAACAACACGGGAAATGTTCGAAGACCTTTGCTAGAGAAAGTATGCGAGGATACGAATCAAATACAAGAAGTGCTACGATCGTCACAACAAATGTGATGACGAGCCATCTAGAAGATTATAAATGACAGAAATTTTGAAAGAAGTCTAGTAAAGAAAGTAGGTCGCAAGTAGGACAAGCTATTTCATGATGATAACAAACGTGTAATCTATAAACTTGTATTTAAACTCCATACAATCATGTCTTGTGCTGGCCATTTCCTGCACGCAGATCGCTGTTTTCAACTGCAATTCGCTATGATAGAATGCTTAGTGTGTATGTTCAGCCATGGCTTAGCATCTGTCACCAGCCTCCATCAATGTCATGCTGAACGATGACTGGACGTGGTGAATTAACCCCAGTACACTCAGACAGTAATGCCAGACAGCACTTGGGTTCTCACCATAGACAGCCGTCACTTCTAGTGATTCAGAAATTGATCTACAAGGTTAAATTCTTGCAGGAAGCATATGTTATTTTTGTGACTTCAGCTATTCCTAATGATTAGGCGACGGATCATTTGGGGCTTATGTAAAGGAACAATTCCATCGTGTCTCTAGACAAAATTTGATAGACTAAAAAAGAATACTCCGAAATTACAGTATTTTTACTGCTTTATCGCAACATTATGATGTTACTTATATACCTAAAAGAATTGTGTGGTGAGCAACGACACGGCCTCTGGCGGGAGTCGAACCCGCGTTTCATCCTATCCGGGGACGCGTGCTCTACCACTATACCACCGAGACACATTTGTCCGACACTCATTCTCCAACATCTGCTTTTGCTTACCACTCAGTTCTCTTAGGTTTCAAAAAAGGAATAATTATAGAAGTACTTCTCAATATGGCAAAATTCTTAGAAGATGACTCAATTGCGGCATTCAATAGACGTCATTGTCGCCTCAATATATAGGAAAGAAGAAATTTCATACATGAGTGCCTCTCAAATCGGTAAAGAGATGCCACTTCATTATCGCTAAAAGCTTTTACGCTTTTTGAAGCTTTGCTAAGAGTCAATTACTCAATTATTATCATGACCTTCTAAGCCTTTTCACAAGTTTGGAGGAACGGTGAAACTAATTTGGATCGTTCGACCTCACGATGCTCTTTTTTGGAGACAAAAAGCATATTTACAATTTAAACGGATCAAAAAAGCTTTTCCCATTTGACATGATAACACGTCGTTTTAGTTCCACAAATCACTCATTGATTGCTTTGTAATCTGTGTAGAACATTTCACTGTTCATTGTATGATTTTTCCTATGCCTGCTTCTGTTCAACAGTTTCCTTGGCATAATCCTACCTTATTAATTATACAGAAAATATCTCGAATATGAAGCTCATTCTTCGGTAGAGCTTAGACAATTTTTTTCAAACTGAAATGTGCTTACAACATTCTACGAGACACTGGAAAGAGAGATTCAAAAAGCATTGATACGATTTTTCGTGATAAAATATCTCTACTGAGAACATTTAGAATTCTGTTAGCTTTCAATACACCGTCAAGTGATGCGTTTCAAATATTCTCACCTGTAATTTGCCGTGGTACGTTACCGTAGCTTTACACATTTTCGGTCGTTCACTCTCAGGAGGGACATTGCTCATATCGCGTAGAATTAATAGTTTCAAAACAGATTTTAATCGGACTACCAGCTGAAAATCATTAAAAGGAAGTTCGACTTGTAAAAAGCCGGCCAGAGACCAAATTAGATTAGTCTAAATAAAATCCTATAGCGTCAAAGGAATTCGAGAGATTTGTTGAATATCATTGAAAGATCAATCACTATACATTCAGTGATAATTTCTATAGATAATTTTTGACGCTACTGATTGGAAGGCTAAATGTGCGAAAAGGATGTTTTTGAAGATATCGTCACCAATTTAACGAGCGCATGTGGCGCAGTGGTTAGAGTGTTCTCGCGTCGCACATGAGGTCAATGGTTCGATCTCGCGCTCATGGCCCACACCAAGCCATCCATCCCTCCGGGGTCGGTGAATTGTACCAGATAGGTCTCAGACTTGTCTGGGAGGATAAGCAGCACTGACTCGGTTCAGCGGAGAGGCCACCGCGAGTCATTGTAAAGGCCAGATATGCATTCAATTACCTCAAACGAAGTTAAAAATTGAAGTCGAATGCATGGCGCATCCCTTAGGATTGATCAACGCCGAGAGCTTTATCCTTTATCCTTTAATCGTCACCAATTTATTGTAATCGAATATAACGGGAGGAATGGACGACGATAAGCAAAGTGAGAAGAAGCGAAGAATAACTGCTTAGTGTCACTCTCCGCCCCGCATAGAATAAACATTTGACCATTCAGCACGAATGAAGCATTCTGAGCATTTAAAATTTTCAACAAATCAATAAATGGTAGATTAATCGACTCATACTAGCAAGGATTTTCTCGAAATCTTACATTATAGAATGTGTGTGGATGCACAACGTAGTACATGCAGGAGGCCTCTGGTTTGCAGCAGAGATGAACTGTACGTCGATCAAACTCCCTGAGCGATTGGAAAAGGTATTCAGTAGCAATTAGCGGAATGGTGAAAATTACTTTTGTCCTATTAACAACGAGATGCAAGGTCGAAAATCCTCATTTCTCACTTCCAAGGATCTAGGGGTCGACGCCTCACTGAGATAATAATTTGAGAAAAGCCCAGCGGGATATAAAGAATTCAGGAAAATAGATTATTGCCCAAGCAGCAGATTACCATCTAGAAGAGAAATGTTCTGCGGTTCGTGTCATTTTTTGTGAAGACCAGGTTTTTTAAACGTGTATATTTGTAGCGTTTCCCAATATATGCCTTGTGAATTCTCCATGGTTATATATAATTACTGCATTTGTGCCTTACATTAATGTTCACCAAGTGCTCAGTGAGTTAAGCAAATTTGAATTACTTGCTAAAAGTGAACTATCTCAACAAGGAAACATTTTTTAAATTTACAGTACACACATAAGAGCCAAATGCTCAACTTGTGTTCGGATCTACAGGATTTTCGTGAAGACGGCCTGTCACTTAACCAATGTAAGTCAGAAAATAGTGTTTTTTTTTGTGAGACATAAATCTATCTACTCAACCAGTTTATAGAATTTTGTACTAGGTGCGAATACTACACGTATGACGATATCGTTCAAGATGCGCAGAGCTCTATTTCGACCTTGCTTTGAGCTAAATTAGCCTCTTCTTCCGACTTGATTTGAAAAATAAGTAGCAGATTTGTAAAGGATCGGCTTTCATCCTCTCACCCATGAAAGATGACTGTGATCTGAATGATTCGGCAGCCTAGCGAACTCTAACGCAGCACTCTCCAGTAGTCCGAAAACAATCGAATTCATCCTCATTGCAAAATATTCAAGACAAAGACGGAAATCCTCAGGCAACTGTCCACTGCACTTGAACCAAACCTACATTTTGAACTATAAATACTAAATAAGTATGCATACAGTTCAGAATTTCCTTTTATTTGACATCAATCAATCCCTATCAAAAAACTTTTTCATTTGGAAAATAAAATAGATAAACACACAAAGCAACAAAGAGATAAAGTTGAGTTAGAAGCGTCAAAGGAATGAGATATGGAAGAACGAAGCGAACGTTGGATGTTACACGAATAACGGAATGAGAACAAAAAAAAAAAAAGAGACGTCAATAAAGCATTGTATCACGAACATTCCAAGATGTATGTCATGTTTGACAACCAGCTATAATCGACCCCATATAAGAGGTTGATGGGCCACTCATGTAATACAAGGGAAAAACAGTCGTTTGGTTGAGAAGAACATGAGAGTGCATTCACAAAGAATTAGAACGCTGATGAAGGGAAAAGTGAGTCATTATGCTCGCTGCTCAGCGCAAGCCGGTTGAACTGTCAAGTGAAATGAACTTTCAGTTACTCAACACTTCCGACCGAACTTCATGCAGGAACGAGAATGTTGATCAGCCCAACTCGCATAGGACGTCAACGATTTGACGATATAAGCGAATAGATGATATCCTGGGAGCTGTTTTACACAGGAAGAGAATGTCATTTATGCGACACGTTGTTCAGCAGTTCCCAACGAGAGGAAAAAAGGCGGTTGACAGCTGACATATGTGACGACGAGGGGCCATGCTCATACAAATTTCCATACATACAAAACTTTCCTGATGTAAAATTTCTTCTACTTATCTTTTGGATGTATTCAACATTACGACTGTGTCTTCAGTCGTCTCCTTATCACCCACGAAGTAAGGAAAAAGTGCAAGCAGTTCATGACAATCTTAAGTCTTTGATTTTTTCTTTGCCAATAAGTTTCGTGAAATACTGGATCACTAAAGCATTAAGATGATTGTTAATAAGGCGATCGTTTTGTTAACGTATGGAAGATATTAACTAATAGCGTTCCACGCTAATGGTTTCTGATCGTTCCTGTGTTTTCTCAGCGGCACTTTTTATGGTTCCGACAAGGCGTAATCAGACGGGACATGCTGAAAGGTTTTGAATTTTTGACAAAATTCTAACTAAAGATCCAAAAAAACGGCACCAAAAGTGATAGTGTCGATCTATTTTTGAGAGTAGCGCTATCAAGAGCTCCCCTTCTTTTTCTGTTTTGACTACCAATCGTGTTATCTCTCTCGCGTTTTATTTGTAAGCAAACTCATTTGAGTTTTACACGTTCTTAATCACAGAGCTTGAAAAAAACAGCCATTATCTTGCAGTCAGAGATTTCATTGCTGATTCAAAGATTCCAATTTCAAAGAGGTATCAAACTCTTCCATAGTCAACGCTAAGAAATGCAGCGAGCGATGAATTGAAGATGTTGATGCAATACATTTTTATGAACGGATAACTTCCTTCATAAGTCTCACACTTCATACAAATCGAGGTGTGTTTTTTTTGTAATAAATCTTCTATCATTGAAAATTAGTTCACTGTTGCCTCAGAACACCGCATGCTTGCATTATATTTATTACTTATTTTATTTCTTTCACTCGACCTGCATTCACATCTATTGTGTTGATCGCAGAACTTTGAATTTAATTCGTTTCCCCGCACCAACTATCCACGCAAAATGACGTTTTTTTTTTTCTAGCTTGATATGACGATGAACGCTGTGCTTTGAGTTGTTCTGCTATACACACAGAGTCTTCAGTTCGATACTGCGCCCTGGGGCAAACGATGATACCCGTCCCTCTGGACTTTGATCGGTTGGCACTAAAGTTGACGATGAGAGCGAAAGCACTGAATCGACACATCGGATAGCTACTGCAAGTTCTTGTATGTGACAAATATGAAAGCAATCATCTCTACGATGCTACGAATGGAGTCGAATGCATGCATGGCGCATCCATAAGTAACTTCGGTCATCGTAATGCTCAGTGCCGTTCTCTAATATGGTGTTTCATTTTAAATGCCTACAAATGCTTTTTAACCTGTCCAAATTTTGAAAATCATAATTTATCTTGGTGGACGGCAAAATCTCATCTGCTTTTATATTTTCGCGAATCTCAAGATTTATTGATTTGAAATGGAAAATGATAGCGTCTACTATGTCACACAGGAAGATCAAGATTTACATAAAGGGACGTTTCCGTAACATTTTATCGTGCATTCACGAAGAACTAACAATGTCTTTGATTGCGAGATTCGGTGGTTTTCGGCAGAAGAGAAAGAAGAAAGAAGGAAAAACAGGATGCGTTTGCCTAAGATTAACGTCATAATGCCTGAATATTGAAAGAAACACCATACGGTAACTTCTAA
Organism: Parelaphostrongylus tenuis; assembly: GCA_019055375.1. Lineage (NCBI taxonomy): Eukaryota > Metazoa > Nematoda > Chromadorea > Rhabditida > Metastrongylidae > Parelaphostrongylus > Parelaphostrongylus tenuis. The sequence continues at coordinate 217,978 of JAHQIW010001546.1, forward strand.
AAGACTGTTTCCCATCTTTTCCCTATTTCCTCACTCTTATATCCTCTCTTCCTCTCCTTCTTTCATACACGAAAAAGCATCTTAGAACATAGTGAATAACTTAACTCATGTGCTTTCAGCAAAACTAGCGAAAAAACAAGGCAGCTGAAGCAAGTAGGAAAAAGACGCTGAACGTCCGATTAGTCTCTTCTAGAGATGAGCTTGCTCAATTTATGCTAATCCATAAGTAACTGGCTGGGTTTGTGGACAGCTTAGTTAGTCGCCGAATGGTTGTTGTGATTAATTTCAGATCGCAATGGCTGTGGTGAGAAAACAACGTGAACAAATGATCCTAATGAGGATGTCAGATAAAAGCGTGATCAAGCGACGACATGTTGAAAATTGTGGAAATATGTATCTTAAAAAAAAGTTCCTGTATTCCTGCTTTAGTGTTTTATAATAAAATCGCTAATTTCCAACGAGATCTTAGACAAGAGAAGCGAAGTGATTAGAGATGCTATGCAGAATAAGAATGCAAGCTGATTCAACAGCGCCGCGAGCACACTAAGCTTCGCGTCTCTTTGAAGTAGACAAATTGGTACCACACTTATCTGGGAAAAGATCCTTCCTTTTGCAAAGGGTGGTAATTGCCTTCGTCATAAGGAACTTGGAGCGCTCGAGTACAGCTATTAAATCTCAATTTCCAAAGGTAAAAGACTCGATCAGCGATGAGTCACATTCATGAGGAAGGCAGAATTTTCAAATCGCAGCAGAAGCCACACGTAACAAAGAAGATAATGCACAAAAAAAAAACACTGAACGTTTCTGAATTATTTAGTGTGCCCAATTTTAGAGGAGAAGCTAGAAGACAACTGAAAAGACGCGATCAGAAATAATGTAGCAAACATTTTATCCGAGATTTGCTACTATGCAAATCGTGAAAAAACTGCTTGGTAGAATTTTTTTTGGTGTCAAAAAGCAATCGTTAAAAAGAAGACTCACGGCGAAGATGAAATTTCTTTGAAGGATGTAAACAATTTCAAGAGCTGCGACAGTCCACGACAGTAAGGTACATTATTTCCAGAAGATTATCCGTCTTGCGGAATGAGTTAACAAACAGTGGCCATTCAAAGTTATTCACTAAACATCATTCTCTACTCCAAAAAGTAGAAAAAAGCCCCCATTTGTCACTGAATAGAATACGGTTTGGATTTAGCGTATTCACGCAGATGAAATTCTGGATTTTTCCTAAATTATGACGGAGCTAGCAAAAGAAAGGTGCTTGTTCCGAATATTTATAGTGATAAGAGCATTCCATGTCGGTAATGTAGCCGTCTACGACAGCGAATATTGTTAGCATCGCTTGTGAACGATATAGCACTGGCATATCATGATGTTAGTTTTTCCTATTTGTGGTGATGATGACGAAAATTGAATTTTCAACTAGAGCTGGGTCGCGCTCGTCTACTGCAGCAACTGATTTAGATCTTTTAACGACAGCACTCATAGCTTTAGCTACGGACGTCAGAAAGGCCACATATTGCATATGTGAGGTGAAATCTATGGAAAGGCACCACTTTAACGAAATGGCAAAAGGAACAAGTATGATGACAGATCTCTATAATGTCGAGTAAATTATATCTCATCGCATGAATGAACCACAAATTATTCTCGATCTTAATAGATTTTTAATTATTTATTTGTCTCTGACTATATTTACACTATCATTTACAGCCCACTAATAGATCTAACTTTATCATGACTTCGAGATTGCTGCTGAGCTTCAAATAGTCACCCAGCAGAGTCCACTAAAGTCAACAAAGCTAAGAACCAATCGACATTACCATTCAGAATTTCGACGGGCTAGCCTGTATTTCGCTATCTAAAGATCAATATTGAAATCAGACTTTATGGTGTCGCCCAGCTGTGTAAAAGTCTTGGTATTTGATGGGATTAGGAGGAAACTAAAAATAATATTTGGAAGTCCTAGCAAGAGCAAGAGCAACGGAAGAAGGACGAAACTTGATTATGCAGCGGCGAAGGCACTGAAAAAACAGGTCCAAAAACATATTGAAGGTATATTAACTTCTACTAGCTGTCTTATTCATTTTGATGCCGCTGAACGATGTAAATTATGAACATAAGAGAGAGGGCATCGTTGGAGCAGTGCAAAAGTGCTGCGCCTCTAAAAACAAGTGGTGGTTCGAGTCCGTTACACATACATCATG
>JAHQIW010001547.1:0-13178 GCA_019055375.1 Parelaphostrongylus tenuis
AAAAAGGATAAAGCTCTCGGCGTTGATCAATCCCTGAGGGATGCGCCTGCATTCGACTTCAATTTTTAACTTCGTTTGAGGTGATTGAATGCATATCTGGCCTTTACAATGACTCGCGGTGGCCTCCCGCTGAACCGAGTCAGTGCTGCTTATCCTCCCAGACAAGTCTGAGACCGGTCTGGTACCAATTTACCGACCCCGGAGGGATGGATGGCTTGGTGAGCCATGAGCGCGAGATCGAACCATTGACCTCGTGTGCGACGCAGGGCACCTCTAACCACTGCGCCACATGCGCTCGTACATATATACGTATATATATGTATATAAAAATGTATACATACAGACGTATATATGTACATATGCATGCATATACATATACATATATAGTATATATATATATATATGTATATATATATATACATATGTATATATATGCATATGCACATATGTTCGATATCACTGAGTAAAATGCAAAACTTTGAAACTCAGTCGGAAATCCAACCCGTGTCTGATCTTTTATGAGGACGCGTCGTAACCACTGCACTACCAGAACTGCTCTGCTACCACTCTCTTTGCGACACAAAGTATCAATCTCTCAGCGACCAACCGTCAACGGCTTGACAGGGCAGACACTTTTCGGCATTAAACTTAGTTACGATGATAAATACCTTGTATCTAAGAAAGAGTGATAAGAGAACAGGAGTCTCGGTAGTGCAGATGATTAGCACGCACCCTCGGAAAGGGTGAAATACCGGTTCGATTCTCGCTTGAGGTTCAAATTTTTGCATATCTCTCAGCATTATTCGTATATTTGTAGAATTACACCACTGGAAAAGCGTTAGATAGAATCGTTCCTGGTTACAACAATGTTCAAACCTCTTTTAAATATCCGTTACTGGAAACAATTTGATCATCATAAGCTGCTCTCTTCTTTGGATTTCGCAGGCAATCATAAGCTTCTTTCACCTAAATCATAGAAAAAAATGTTAGAAACAGTGAGACCTGCTGAAGAAATCATGAAGAAAAGCACATAATCGCTACGAAAATACAAAATAAACGATTTGATACCTAAATAAAAAGCGTGAATACCTCACTTCCATGAATAGCTCAGTGTCGGAGCTTCGACTCCATCCCACACGGCTATCCTGAGTCTTTGACTTCCGATCTGGATGGAGCTGAATTATTTATGAGTTTTTTCTTCAAATCGACAGTTATATCTTAGTCTTTAATCATTTATATAGATACAGGACGATTACGAGGGGGTACAGCGCAGTGGTTAGTGATGTGGTGTGTCAGAAACATGGCGAGCAAAGCCCTGGTTCGATCCCCTTCCCCACACTTTTTTTGCAATCAATCACCTCATCACGGGTTCCGCTAAGATTGCACGAACCATCGTCTCAAACAGAATTAAAAAGACAGAAGATATGGAACCCACTCACCTCGGCTGACTTTTTTGCAAAAGCGGCTTTGATTTCCTCTAAGGACGCATTCGATTTCACTCCAAGGATCTCATAATAATTCAATTTCCTGGAAATAATCACAAAAATACATTAATTCACTGACAATTCCCTGTTGGTTGCGGCCGAGTGACCGAGTGGCTAGTTGCTCAGGGCGGCTTGATGCGGGGTTCATTCCCCATCTCGTCCCCCAATCTGATCTACCGAAAAGCGGGATGCACTTCACAAAATCACTCACTTTGGAAGATAAGACACACCTCGTCGTGACAATATCGTTGCGCAGCGCCTTGCCATGAACAACATAATCACATTAGTGAAAGCACTTCCCCATACAAGAATGAAGACAATCTAGAAGAATAAAGCTGAACTTAACCCTTTCGGGACCGTAAACCCACCACCTCTGCATCTCTGGACCCCAGCATGGCATCGCTGGACGGTGTGCCCCACCTCCTCTGCATCCCTGTCCCCTAGCTGGGAACGTATTTAATGCATTATTGTATCTTTCAATTGTGTCATTGTTCTCATTTTCTTACCAATAACAACATATTTGAATATAAACATAACTTAAGAAAACAACAACATTAATACAATTGAGATAATACAATAACACATTAAATGCGCTCACACGCTGGGGTCAGAGATGCAGAGAAGTTGGAGCAGACCATCCAGCGTTGCCGTCGACGGTCAGAGATGCAGTGGAAATGGCTCCACGGTTCAGAAAAGGTTAGACCCGAGTTACGAATAAAAAAGAAAAGTAGAACCACAAAAGCCCTTATAGTGCTATAAAGCTTTAAGAACCAATAAAACCTAGGGGTTACAAAAAAGTAACAATTTTAAAAAGGAAAAAAGAAAAAAAGAAGGAAAAACAAAAAAAAACGAGACTGAAGCTGAATTAATTAGTTGGTAACAGAACGATGTAAATAAATCTGATGAAGTAAAACTTTGTACCTAGTTAGTCAAGTGGATTTTGGGGATTTCCTCAAGGATTATGATGTACTTTATCGACCTTTGGATGAGATGAACAAAAACAATAAAAACAGACAACAAAAATGATAAAAAATAAACGAAAAAAAACTCTGTTTTGAACCTGAATCACGTCGATGGCAAGGGGACAATTAAATTAATTAAAACGGAATTACGTAAATAAATGAAAAGTAATATGAATTATAATAATAAACAAAGTAATTAAAATAAATAAATTAATGAATGAAACATAATTAAAATTAAAATAAAAAATTAAAGTGTATAAATGAAAAACTTTGGTAATACGGCTTTATGGATAATGATACAATTACAATGGCAGTGATTACCTTCAAACGTACGATCTATTTGATCGAGTAGTGGACACGATAAGTAAAAACAATAGAAAGAACAAAGAGCAAAAAGAAAATGAATAATAAAAGGCTTTGACACTTTGGGGACCAGCGCTTTAAGCACGCGGAGCAGCGGCGTCGCGCCGTCGCTTGCGCGGTAGTTCTGGTAGGCGGCATCTGCACGACTAGCTGCCTGAGTGTTTCCCCACGAGACACGACGCCGCCACTACAGCAGCTGGGTGGGACTTGATGTCGCGCAGCCTGTGCAGGGTTAAAAGGGTTAAAAGTGAATAGCATAAATGACAAAGGAGTTTTTAGATTGATTGGCTGAAGTAAAACTCAGTAACTACATATTTAACCGTAATCCAGAGGATTTTTATTGGATATGTTCGATCTATTTGGTCGAGTTTTAAACACGATAAACAAAAACAATAGGGGTAAACATGGAAAAACGACAACCAGTAAACAAACGAATTAACCCTTGGAACTGGTCCATGGTTCACATCGATGCCAACCGAGTCATGTGAATGAATCGATTGAAATGAAGTCTAATAGCCGCTTACCAATTTAGACTGTCCAGGATTACCTTCGGATGCAGCCCTATACCAGTCAAGCACTGAATGCGCTCTATTCGATATTTTCGCCCCACCGAAGACCACATTTCAAAAAAACAGAGCCGAGAGCGCGAAATTTTCGTGGCCTGGCGATAGGCCAAATTTGCATCAGCCGGCCAGAGCCACGCCGAAAGATCTCCTCATCTTAAATGCTGGTTAATTTACTTGTCTTTTTTTCCGGTAGATCAAATCAAGGTTTTCCCGCCCACTTCCCTTATCTCTCGCTCTCTTTCATGCTCTGGCGAGTTGAGATTAACCTGATTTTAAACCCTACACAACCACTAGCCCGAAAAAGGTCAATAGAAAAATATTAGCTAGGCCAAAACTCCACTGATAAGCGCTAACACTCCCCCTCCCATCGTCCCGGCCTCAGACTGACAGTAAGAAAACCACGTATGAACGTCATACGGAAATCGAACCCGCTTTTCATCTTTTTCGGGACGCGTGCTAACCAATTGCGCTATCGACGCTCTTGTTCTGTCATCACTCTTTTCATTTACTTCATCACTGAGTTAACACAAAGACAGCCTCTATACTGATTCGAAAGTTTGTGAGTGCGAGACTGCTGAGCGAGATTTTTATCAAATGGCGGATTGCCAATCTGGCCATTTTTCCCATCAACTACTCCCAAAAAGTTCTAGGGAGGGATCGAACCAGCAACCCACGAGACGACATGGTGATATTCCAATTATCGGGTGGTTAATCTTCTTTCTAGAAGCAGATTAAAATTTTCTTCGTTCTCTTGATCCTCTGTTTTCCCTTTTTCTTTTTGTTTTCATTTTTCCTTCTTCTTAAACTTTCTCCTTTCTGCTTTACGAAGCAGCATGGTTTTCCTGCCACTTATTGATTAGTTTTAAATTTCAAAGGTCAAACAGATTATTCCCTTTTTCTTTTCTCTCTTCTCCCCCCTCCCCTCTTACCTTCGTTTCTTCCTTATCTCTTGTTTTCTTACTTTTTTCTTACTATTCTGTCATCTCTGTCGTGTTCTTTGATGAAATTTCTAAACTGTCAAGGTATACGGAATTTTATGAAAACGCTATATGTATTGTATCGTGCGTGAATAACTGACATAGCCCTTCAAGGACTCATATGGTACGTTTCCCGCGCAACGTCAGGTTTCACTCGGCTACTGTAATGGCGGCGTTGCGTCTCGTGGGAAAGCAGGCAGACAGGCGTGCATACACAGACATGCACATGCTGCCTGACTGCGACTGCCGCGCAAGCGACGGCGCGACGCCGCCTGCGTGTCAACGGTGGTCCACAAAGGATTAAGCTTTTCTATCTCATGAGTTCCTAGAAATAAGCTAATCTCAGCATCACTGGTCGCATCCACATTTTAAACAGAATTTCTCATACGGCGGAAAATTTATGCATTTAAAGAATTCTTACCTTCGATGTCCGCCTATCAACTCAGGGAGATAGCCCTGTCGGGACGCGGACTCACCTCCTCTGCTTCTCTAACCCTATTGAGGCAAAGCTGGGACGTCTGCTCCATCCACCACGCATCTCTAACCCCCAGCGTGGGAATGCGTTGGATATATTATTGCATTATTTCAAATTAATTACCTTTGTTATATTCCTGTCATGTAATATGTAAATTTGAATTATGTTGCTATAGTTAGGAATACAATAACACATTAATCCATAAGATCGACTGTTTTTAAATCCTCGTAATAAACATTCAAAATAATTCCAAAAAAGAATGTCTAAACCTAAACGAAGTTGGTACGCCAGGGCCATACACCGGTGTTACGGAGGTTTCGGCCTCCTCGTCAGTGACCCACGCCCCACATTAAGCCCTGCATTGCAGCAAGGAGGGAGGCGTATGTGGTGATCGCATAGTGTGCAATGACACTGGTCCATCACCACTGTTCAGTCGATGGATTTCGGCTGGTAGACTAAAATTAATCCACATGATTGACTGTTGGGGGTTCACTGACGAGGAGGCCGAAACCTCCGAAACACCGGTTTATGGTCCTGGCGCACCAACCCCGCTTAGGCTCAAAACTTTTTTTGGAATTATTTTGAATGTTTATCACTAGGTTTTAAAAACAGTCGATCACATGGATTTATTATGGTCTACCAGCCGAAATCCATCGACTGAACAGTGGTGATGGACCAGTGTCATTGTACACTATGCCATCACCACATACCACATAAGCCTCCCTCCTTGCTGCAATGCAGGGCTTAATGTGGGGCGGAGGTCACTGACGAGGAGGCCGAAACACCAGTGTAAGGCCCTGGCGTACCAACCTCGTTTAGGCTTTAGACATTGTTTTTTTGGAATTACAATAACGCAGTTGAAGAAATGGAATGCATGCAACGCGTTCGCACACTGGAGGTTAGAGATGCACAGGAGGTGGAGCAGACCGTCCAGCGTTGTCACGCTGGGTGTTAGAGATGTAGAAGAGGTGGTCGCCGGTCTCGAAAGGTATAGCTAACAGTCGTCTGATAAAAGTGTATTTCTGAAGGAAAAGGAGAGTTCTTTTAGCTGACCTCCACTTGCGGTAGCATGATGTTACAGTATGCCCAATAATGTAGAGTGCTGTGCAGAAACATTTGCATCAGCCGGGATTCGAACCCAGATCTCACTCTTTTACGCTACAACGCGTTGTCCGCTAACAGCCAGCCATCGATGTCTCAAAAAAAAAAAAAAGGAAAGAGAAGAAACGTTATAAAAAACAAAGGTGTCCAACGATGGGTCGTCCTATCCCTCTTGTCCCAAAGGCTTTCATTTTTCTCAAAAAGCTTTGGAACCAGATATTATCCTCTATAGTCATTACGACGGGCTACAAATGTGATAGGGAGTTTGCACTTCATTGGTATGTAATCCTTTGTAAAGCTTATTTTTTTGGCTTCCCAATTTTATAGATTTTTTCCATGTCACAGTTCAAGAAGGAGGCTAATTTCGGTCTTCAGGCAACGCACACTTTGGTTCCAAACGCAGAAACTGTAGTTGAGTTGATGAATAAGTCTTCAGATGTGAGTTTTCAGATGTTGAAAGGACCAAAGAAAAGGGTAGGTGCTGCGACGACACCAGCAGTGGCGGTGAAGAAGCGTAAAGGTGATGAGCCACACAAACCTAAAGTTAGTTATGTCAGGTGGAATTTTTCGGTTTTTTCGGTTCAAATTCTGATTGTCTGAGAGAGTATCTGGGTTTTTTTTTTCAAATTAACACGATTCATCAGGGTTCGTTTGAATCTCATCTTGAGCACCTTTCACAATCGTCTGATGGCGTCGTCTCAACCTCATTGTGGGATAGAGAAGCTCTTGAAGAAGGTCTCGGTAATCGAAAGTCGATTGCGTTTCAGGTACCTCGCGATTCCTTTGGTTTTGTAACGTTTCTAATGGCATCAGCTCTGAAATTATTCAGGAAGGTTGAGTGCTGTGCAAAGCTTTGAACCTTAAGCGGAAGTTGAACCCACGTCTCATCGTTTTCGGGTACGTGTGTGACCACTACGCTACTGGAACTCACAGTTCGTTGCTAACAGCTCTGATACCTCGTATTCGCAGAAAAGGTGGTAGCAAGACAGATGTTTCGGTAATGCAGTGGTTAATAAACGCCGCCGGAAAAGGAGAGGCAAGGGCTCAACTCCCATCCATGGTTCGGGTTTAGCCTATCACTCAACATCCTTGGATATATTGTTCAAAACGCGCGTTAACCAGATAATTTCTTTTTGATAGTGTTCAGAGCGATAAGAAATTGAAAAAGTCAGACTTGGCTTATTTTTATATTCATAAAATCAACAAACAATGAACGTGTGTGGCGCAATAATTAGAGGTCCTTGCCACACATACTAGGTCAATGGTTCGGTCTCTCTTCCAACGCTTACTAAATCGTTTACTCCTCAGTGGTTGGTCAACACCAAGAACGTTTCCTTTCTTTCATTTACGATGGTAAATCTTTGAAACTCCTCATTGTTATTTGCGAACTTTCCTATTCAGGTGTTCGATATTGAAACGTATCACGAACCCGGTTCAGCCACTACGTTTGATAGAACTAATGTGAAGCTCTATGGTGTCACACGGCGAGGCAATTCAGTCTGCGCGATCGTCACCGATTATTTTCCCTATTTTTATTTTCAGGTTTGATTTGTGCAGTATAACTTTGTTCTTCCAGCATTGCTTTGTGGATTCACGCGTTATTTCAGGCTCCGGAGAATTTCTCTCCTGAACATCTTGATGGCGCCCAAAGGAGCCTAAACACATCCATAGCGACTTCGCTTCGGAAAGCTAACTCAAGTCATCCCCTGTCTTCAACGGTTGTAGACAATTTGGTACATTTAAGCATCGTTTATGGCGAAAACCTATACTATTATCGTGGTGGGTTTTTGTCAAATATTGGTAGCCGTACTGGTTTTTTTTTCACATAGGATATCGAAAGGAGCGATTCTAGGCTCTGAAAAGAAGTTTCCATTTATCAAAGTCAGTGGAACAACTAATGCATTGAACAAAGCAAAACAAGAGTTGAAAATCAATGGAATATTGTCTGGTTCAGCAGCAGCACAGGTAATCTTTGCAGTTAGCAACTAATATGTAAATTAGCAGTTGGATAGAAGAAAGTGAACAGAATCGGCGACGTGCGGGCCTCTTATAGAAGCCAGCGATTGGATGACGGGGCCTCAAACTTTAAGCTCACCTTTTTTTTAATTTAACGGTCCTCTTAGGATTTTGTTATGCAACAGAGACATGAGCTGATACTGCAATCACGTCAGAAAGTCTGAGCATCAACTATAGGACACTTGAACAATGTCTTCTAAAATTTCATCGGCACTCACAGGTTATAGCTGGTTTGAGCTCAACTGAGATCTTTGGAAACCATCCCATCTTCGGAATCTAGAATTACATACATCGGTAACGAAATGCAGATAGGCCCATCACGTATCAGAGAGAACAAATCCACGTGGACGAAAAAAGTAGCGAAGTGGACTCCAAAAGAATGCAGGTGTACTCCTGGACGACTACCCAGATGGATTGTTGGACATGTCTGTGACTAGAGTTAACTATCTGCATAAGCAGATGACAACATGTTTAGGGTTACAGAATGGGACTTGTGAACGTCATTATGTTCTTAAGAGACCAGCACTACGTACGGCAGTTGTGTGGAAAGAAAGGAATGGAAATTGTGCTGAAACCCGCACTGCCCCGTGATGGTGGGATATCCAAGTATATGGAGTAGTAAACCATAAGCATAAAGAACTTTTTTCCAGAATATAGGAAGATGATTCTTGAAAATCTGTGTTTAATCTGAAGACTACAGGTCGGTACGCTTTATGAAGCCAATATTGATCCTGAAGTTAAATTCATGGCCAAAAGTGGTGTAGTTGGATGTGGATGGGTGGAAATACCACCGCGAAAGGGGACAATCATCTCTAAATCAGCGCAGAGCTCAAGGTTTACTCATTTTTTTTCCTGTTCTTCACTCGTCAATGCACTCATTTTTCTTTGTCCTAGGTGTCAGATTGAAGTAGAAATAAAGCTGCCGGATTTGTTGGTACATGATCCTGAAGGCGAATGGGCCGATGTTGCTCCTATTCGGTTAGTTCCGTTAAGAAGTTCCTGTTGAATAAGGTTACGCAAGTTTTGTAGGACGCTTTCTTTCGACATAGAATGTATGGGTCGTCGTGGAGTGTTCCCGGATGCAAGTGAGGACCCAGTGATTCAAATTGCCAACATGGTTAAGGTTCATTTTGAACGGTTAATATGCTTACGTTAGGGTTTTTTATTTTGCGCGATATTGTTTATCAGGTCGAAGGCGAATCCGAACCATTCATACGAAACTGCTTCGTGTTAGGAACTTGTGCTCCAGTCATCGGTTCTGAGATCATTCAATGTGAAAGTGAGAAGAACTACTGGAAAAGTTTGTTGGAGTTATCTTCTGTCCATTTTTTCCTATACGATATCAACACGTTGGGTACTGCTTGGCCTTTATAGCAGTACTTGTCGCGCCGCATCTCGGCTCCCTGAGGCGTACTGTTGGTGGTCCCGCCTTATGGACTTTTTCTGATCTTTCTTATTCTTATTCAACTTATTTGATTATCCTTGCTACATCAACGAATAGCATCTTTACATTACTCTTCCAAAGAATTTGTATCTATCAGCAGCATACAATATATAACAACTTTTTGCAACAATATACGCAAGGTGTTTCAAAAAAGACACTGTTATCTATCATAGAATATAAATTTCAGATGCTGTGTAGTATCATTTTTTTACACACAATTGTTTTCTTTATTGTTAATGAGGAACCATTGATGCTGATTTTGCTACCGAAAGCGTTTTTCAAGTCGCTTCAGTCATATTCTATCACTTTCTAATCACAGAACCACTTTTACTGACTACAAAAATCCAAAATCCGTTGGCACACTACATCACTGTCATTCAAAGCGCGCCCTGCTAGCCGCTCGACCGCGCAGCGTGGCAGGCGAGAAATCATTGTGGTACCCAACGTGATAAAATGCTTTGGGGACTAAGAAAACCTTTGAATTCGAAGATTCTGCGGTTTGTTCAGGTGGGCTGAGTTCGTTCGAACAGTGGATCCTGATATCTTAACTGGATATAATATCCTAAACTTCGACTTGCCATATATATTGGACCGAGCAAAGGTTCGTTTTTTTTTTTTAGATTTTACAGGAATTGGGTAGTGTTCAGATACTAGCTTGAGCTTGTAGGTGCTCAAACTTCCTTCTGTCGCCATGCTGGGACGGCAGCTTGATCGCGCATCTGGTGTACGTGATGCACCCATTTCATCCAAGCAGATGGGAAGCCGTGTTAACAAAAGCATAGACATCCATGGTCGAGTAATTTTCGATGTTTTGCAGGTATTTTTAAATGGTCATGAAACTTCTTAAGGTTTATGCGGGTCTTAGATACCTAATAGTTTTGCATTTAAATGGATCGCTGAAAGTCGCATATCTCCGTACTCATTATACTTTTCAGACCAGGCAAGTTTCTTTCCTGCGATCACGAGATACACATGCTGTGGCATGTTTAGTTCGTGACCACAATTCGTCAGTCGTATCCTAAACGTTTCTTACATCAAGAATTGGAGTGATACGTGAAAATATGACCCCAGGCGGAGTTGAACCCGCGTTCCGCCCATACCGGTAGGCGTATCGTCCCCATAGTTCATAGCGTCGAAGAGCGGTGGCCCTCAGTGGTGTTGTGCCCTGCAAGGTTACGGGTGTTCAGTTTCCTCCTGTGGTCACGATTTAACGTACCGCTCAATATTTTCTAGTGTGCGTTCACAACAAGATAACACTGAAAGCAAGTAGTGAATCAAAAAATTCAATACGTTTCTTACATCAGCTTGCTTTCTTTTGAATTTCCAAGTATGTAGGCTTGATTCGTTAGTTTGATATTGCTCTCGTTGTCAACATTTCCTACATTTGTATAGTGTAGCATTTGTAGTGTAGTGCTTAGAGGTGCCTTGCGATACGCGCTTGGTCAGTGGGTCGATCTCGCTCTCAAACTTACCGTGTCTTCGATCTTTTACGGAGACGACGAACTGGTACCAGACTTGTCTGAGAGGATGGTACCACTGACATGATACATAGGCCATCGCAAGCTATTGTAGAGGCCCTTCTATTCATTCAGTCACGCTCTACAATGCTACGAATGAAGTCGATTCATAGAACATCGCTCACAGTTTGATAGCGTCAAGGGCTTTTATCATACTTCCACTGGTCATTGTTACCGTTTTTAGCCTTGATTTCTCCTTTTTAGGTTGTTTTTACGTGATTATAAACTGCGAAGCTACACGTTGAACAGCGTGTCCTACCATTTTTTGTTAGAGCAAAAGGAAGATGTGGAACATAGTATAATTTCCGATTTACAAAGAGGAGATGAACACAACCGTAGAAGGTCCTTATTGAGCCATCAATGTCCTTCGTTCTGCACATCATAGTCGTTGTTTAGGCTTGCAGTGTACTGCATGAAGGATGCCGCTCTACCATTGCGACTTTTGGAAAAGCTTCTATCAGTCATCAATTACATGGAAATGGCAAGAGTAACTGGTGTTCCCTTGAACTATCTTCTTACAAGAGGCCAGCAGATCAAGGTTTTTGTTTTAGCTTTGGGAGAGAACGATTTATATCAGCCCACTTTTTTCCGGAGGAGAGAGAGAGAGAGAGAGAGTAAGGAATAGATCATTCCCTTACACTTTATAAGAGTCAGAAATGGAACTGATGATTCCAATTCTATGGTGAAACTGATACATTGACGAAGTGGATTTTCAATATTTCAGATTCTATCGATGATGCTTCGAAAAGCTAAAACAGATAACTTCTTTCTTCCCGTCATTGAAGTGCAGGGTGGAGAATCCGAGGGGTTAGCATGATTTTCTTTACTGTTTGCTAGCTATTTTTTGTGTTTGAATGAGTACGTTACTTTGATTAACGACTTTTAAGCTGTGATATTATTTTACATTTATATATCCAATGAGCACATGTGACACAGTGGTTAGAGGTGCTCTGCGTCGCACACGAGGTCAATGGTTCGATCTCGCGCTCATGGCTCTCCAAGCTTTGCATCCCTCCGGGGTTCGGTAAATTGGTACGGGGCAGGTCACAGACTTGTCTGGGAGGATTAGCAGCACTAACTTGGTTCAGCGGGAGGCCACCGCGAGTCATTGTAAAGGCCAGATATGCATTCAATCACCTCAAACGAAGAAAAAATTGAAGTCGAATGCATGGCGCATCTCTCAGGGATTGATTAACGCCGAGAGCTTTATCCTTTATTCTTTATATCCAACATCTAATAATGTTGAGTGATATACAATGCTTTGAACACGACATAGAAATTGAACCCACGGGAAGAGTACAACCAGTTGCTCTACACATGCCTCTTGTTCTGCGCTCATGTGCGACCAAGGGTATCGATGGAAATACATGCGTGTCAGTACTGAAATTTGGTTAGCACGACCCTTCTTTGGAAAAATGTTGGTTCGATTACCGTGTGACGTTTAAAGTTTTGTATGTCACTCAACTTCAGTGGATGCATACGTATGTATGTGACATCATATTACCGCTGAAAATGATTATTACTATCTTATCTCTGCTGGGAAGCTTACCAACCGATTTATCTGTGAAACGATTTCTTATAGTGATAGAATGTTTCAGATACGAAGGTGCTACCGTTATAGAGCCAATGCGTGGATTTTACAATGAACCAATTGCAACACTGGATTTTGCCTCATTGTATCCATCTATTATGATTGCTCACAATCTGTGCTATACAACTCTTTTGAAAAAGCCGGAAGGAGAAGAAGGAAAGGCAAGTAATTGTGTCAGCTATACACTTGAAATTCATAGTTAACCCGGCGGGAACGGAGGCCGCTGGTCGATCGCGCAGCGCGACCCGCAAGAGGTGAGTTTTGTTTTCGTCTTCTTTTGGAGTTCCTTTTTTCGTTATGAAGAAAGCTCTAGGTTTCTATAACTTTCCTTCGAGTGCTTTATTAAGACCACGCTCAAATTTCAATAGAGCCTTTCATTATTATTTGAGCCAATATGTCATGTGGTCTGGTAAAGACTCTTGTACAGCCCGAGACACGTGTTTCGTCCTTACAGACTCATCAGCCGGGCAGAACCCGTCGTCTGTCGATCTTTTCATAGTCAGTTCTCTCGGGAGCGTTACACTCCTTATATATAGTTATCGACGACCTACGCTTTACACTCTATGTCAGGTGAAACATTCACCTAACACAGAGTGTTTTCGCACTCGATTGCTAGCTGGCTGGTATTTTTATCATAATATACCTTTCCTTCGAGTGTTTTATTAAGACCACGCTCAAATTT
>JAHQIW010001548.1:0-12988 GCA_019055375.1 Parelaphostrongylus tenuis
GTTTTTTCTAGATTCTATCGTTTATCTCCAATTACATCTGGTAGATTATCTTCGCCTACAAGTCTACTTTCATTTCTACATTACACATTTCGAATATTTTATTTTCCTTACGTTTATCGCCTTCTGGCACTTTAACTAAGCGTTTTTGATACTTTGGAGAACTTAGTGTTTTGTCTGATGGTTTTCACAACGCTCTTTTTTTGATGCTTTCGAAAAAGGTTATGAATTCCAGCGCGTTACTTTTTCGGGGCGTCCTTGGAGATGTGAAACGTGGGTTTAATTCCCGCTCAATGTTCAAAGTTCTGCTATCACTTATCTGGCTCATGCGTGAATTCAAAAAACTTATCCGAGTTAGTCGCTGAGAGGATTGTAAACGTGGTAGTAGTAACTGTGTTATTTTCAAGATGGTGTATTTACCGAAATGTCAGCCGTTAAACTTCTACCCCTACTACTTCTGCCAATTCTGCATCTTAATGTAATTTGCATTTATCACCTAATAATGCCGAGGTTTCTAGAATGTCGCTGTTGAGAACATTACAGATAGTTATGACATCATAGCACTTCTATCTATGAAAACGGTGAAAAAGGAATTTTTACAAATATATGCATATATATATATATGCTGAGATGAATTTGATGCCTCGAAGGTGCAAGCAGCGTTGTGAATTCACAGTAACCGAAATTGTGTGAAGCAAGTATAAAATGAATTTCAACAAATCTCGTAATTATTATTTGAGCCAACATGTCATGTGGTATGTTGAATGAGCCGACTTATAGAGCTTGATACACGTGTTTCGACTTTGACGGTCTCATCAGTCGGGCACTTACCCTTCGTCTTTAGCAGATCCTCTCCGGGCGCTCAGTCCCCTGTACTAAGAGTAGGCGACGACGAACATTTTACACTGTATTTCAAGCGAAATTATCACTGAACTCCCACTGTTGTACACTCGATTGGTCTTGGGTGATATCGTCAGTATATCATACTTCTCGACCTTTCGTTTAAATGAATATTTTGCGGGTGTTAAGGAATTTTCCGTCAACCTAATAAAATATGTGAAAATTTAAATATGCTCTTGGTGCGATAGACTGAAACTTTTTTTGAATTCCTGATGTCATTATGAAAACACATAATCCGTTCTCAAAAAATATTGCCATTTTTAGAAAAATTAGAGGGAGTTTCACATTTTCAGATATCGAATCCTCCCATAGGTTCTGGCACTAGTGCAATGAACACCAAATTTATTAAGCAAAAGTAATTAAAACTTCTCAACAGCACTAATCGAAGTATGCGCATAAATCCCGCGCTCGTAGAAATCGTCATCCTTGGATTCAAAAAAAGTCTGCAATCCTCGACGCAAATGATGTATGTCGCAGAACTTCTTCTTATTTAGGACGTGCTACAGCGACTGGAAGAGGTCACAGCCAGCTGAGCAACAAGTCAGGAGAGTACGGCGGATGATTCAACAACTCTCAGCCCAGTTCGGTCGATTTCCTCTTTGTCAATTTGGCGGCATGCGATCTTACGTAGTCTCAGAATAGGATGAGATTGCAGAGAAGTCGAGGTGGCAGGACCTGATTGCAGCGGTCTAGGTGCTCACAGTAGCGCCTTCGTGTTGGACGTCTCTGCGGCCGACAGCACATCCCAGTGAGTCGATTCGGTGCTAACGAAAGAGTTTTCTCAAGGGATTGGAAAAAAGGTGCGGATAACGGAAATGATAAAAAATTTGCGAAACTCAAATTGTCTTTTGACTGTTGTACCGTAATTAAAAGCCTTTTTTTAAGAGCAAATACATCATTGGACATGGTCGAGATCTCAGCTATCGCAAGGATACGAAGGCGTAAAGAAAAAGCTTTGTTCAGCGGAAAATATCAGAATGAGGAGCTTAATTTAATTTGAGGAGGCGATGCAGTAAGTATGGACAAATTTGGTACCAAAAGAAAACTCAAAAAATTCCGTACAAAGCGGTACTCATTTCTCGCCTGAGAAAAGGCAGGAATATGTTTAGGATGATTGCGCATACTTTGAACAATGTTGTTAAGCAGTTTTGATTACTTTTGGTTGATAAATTAGGTGTCTATTGCTCTAGCGTCAAAACTTAGGTGAACGCCTAATATTTTGACATCAATGGACGATGATGACTGTCTGGTGTATTAGAGACCCGCAAATGAGATTATCTGTGATTTTTTTGAAGTGAAGTCAATTTTGGTGGACTACTGACTATAATTTGTAACTTGTTGTGGTTCAGATTTCAAAAAACGTTATAAATGTTGTTAAAGAGATCCTCTTTCGTTCAACGTGCTACTCACAAGATACGAGTATGGATGAAGAAGAGAAGCCGATTTATTTATAGCCCTTTCGCTGAACAAGAACTTCCACAAGTGTGCTAATAACCATTCGAAAGCTTGAATCTATAGCTACTGCACTGCTTTGTCGATTTCCAAAAAGACCCGCTTATAATGCTGTAGAATTGAAAAATAAGATTGTTTTACACCGGACGCGGCTTTTCTGTGATTTCGCTGGAAGCACGAATAGCGCATATGAACGTGTAGAGAAAATCGTGTATTATCACAATCACGCATTTTATCTGAAATTTCTTCCAGAGGAGAGAAAAAATCCCTATTGAAATAACAGAAATTTTATCAACTTATGAGTTGCTACAGCGCGACTGATCGATCGCCGTATATAATCCACGGCCAACCCCCCTTCCCCCTCCTCTCCCTCCCCCTCTCTCCTCCCCAGCACACGCACTAGCCGACAAATAAATTCAGCACGTGTGGGAAATTCCATCTTATTTCCTCTGATACACGGCGGTGAAACGGTCTTTCCAGAAAATAAACCCACCGTTGAAATTGACGAAACTTACGCTGTTGAATGATTGGTTATTTATAGTTTGAGGAAAGAATTCTGTTCTGCGAGAAGTAAGTGCGTGTGAAGCACAAGTTTTCCTTTCTGCTACAGCGTTACAAAAGGCTTTTCCAAAAAACGACCATGCAGCGCAGTAGCTAAAGATTTAAGCTTCTGAATGATCACTAAAGTGCAGTGGAAAATCTTTGTCTAGTGGAAGACGTCGTTTTTTCACTTATTTCCGGATACCGAAAATGAACCAACCTTTTTTTATACAGTCGCTTTCAGAGCGATACGATCTCTTAAATTTGTGTGAAAATTCCAGCCGGACATTCCATGACGGTGGTGCATCTGCGAAATCGGTTGACGCCTCCTCTGCAGAAGAAGATTTGTACCCATCACAATTCTGCGGGAAAAAATAGAAAGAAGTGAAAGAGTGGAGGACTATAAAGACAAGTGAATTTTGTTTTTGAATTTTTGCAAACATTTCGACAATGATTGCCTGGTTTACTTCCAGGAAAGATTATGTTCACGCTCTCTATTCTCTAACTGATGCATAAGACTGACGCGTGAACAATTTCAGGTTGGAAGCTTGCAAGAGAACTGCAGTGTTAGTACTATTTGTGAGAATTTTCTCTGTTTTCACGCATGAAGGCTGTTTCCATGTATCAAAAGTGAAGGACACTTTGTAATTTAACCATACTGGAGATGGAAAAATGTTTCCACATGGCGAGTTTTGTACCTAGATTGATTAAGGAATTTGAGTAGTGATCTTATCAACTATAAAACATTTTTTCGCCATTTCCTGCTCTGACATCCCACATCATTGTAAACATTAAATTACTAGCAGTGGTTTTTTTTTTAAAAAATACTCTCACAAATCACATTTGCATACTTCGAGCCTTTATTCATTGATGGCCCCTTTGGTCATCCAGCGTGTCACGACTCCATTCGTTAACAGACGATTGCCATTTCAAACTCACTGAATGCCTTTTTTTTACGCTACCAACACTGATGTATACATCGGCCAATGTTCGTTCTATACAAGCAAAAACCTCATTATGCACCTGCGAAATTTTAAAAAAAAAAACGAAAACTAAACGGTGAGGTTTTCGGATCCCATAGGCATCGCCAGAGCATTACTAAAGCCCCACTACGATCTTGAAACAAAAAGTTTGTTTTTGATTTTCGATTTACTTGATTATGAAAAATCTCTAGTTGGTCTGAAACAGCCATGGAAATCTGCTTTGTGGTCTGTTTAAATACATTATCTCTCTTCGTGGTGCAAGTTTACTAAGACTAATAACACAACCGCTCATCTATCTGCTGTAGATGGAATCCGGTTGCTTTCGTTTACTTTTGCTTGTGTTTAAGGCCATTGGCCGACATCTCGTTTGAGCTATCGGTTAAACAACTCTGCAAAACGCTTTATGCAACAATCCTTTATAGCCGGATAGTTTTATGAGTTGCGCGATCCCCTGCAGTATATTGGCGAGCCGACGGAGGCTACGAATGATCTATGAGAAAGTCTCGTCGACATGGAGCGAAGAGTAGGTAGCGAATATAGTCATTATACTGAGAAGAGATATATTCAGTAACAACTAGATCACAGAAGTTACAAAGAGTCCATTCATACTGAGTATGACAGAGTATTGTTACCTTTTCGTGACCGGAAAAGCTGTTATGATCGACCGGCAAAATAGCTACTAGGAACAGGGCATTGAAATGAAAAGTTTCTGGTGAAAACAATTGCCCCAGTCGTTCAACAGGCCGAACTGCTTCCTAGGAAGCTCACATCTTAAGCAATTACACTTTAAAAAAAGGTCTTAAAGAATAGCTTCAGAAAAACGTTCACACTAAGCAATTCTTTGCACCCAATGAATTTTCTTTGGACAATTTTGGCCGCAAATTGCTTTTAAAACAAACGCAGAAGATAATATCTCTTTATTTCTTGGAAATTATTCGCCTTGTTCTAGCACGACAATTTCCGCCATCGTTTTTTAGACGAGGGAGAGTCTCGATTAAATTATTTCTTTGCGACGTTGCGCATTGTTTTTCATTTGGATCGCTTCTATCATAAGCTGGTGCCTTTTTTTCTTCATATTCTTATTAAGCGGTACTTTATGTTGAGAAATGAGTTCTCTTATCCAGGGCGCTAAAATATATCGAGATATTATAGAGTAATTACAGTAATTACTTTTACAGGTGTTCTTCATTTGTTTAAGAATTAGAGCTTGCTTTTCCAAAGTCGGTAGAACATATCGGTAAGGGGCGAAGCGACTTGCTTTCTTTTCCTTTACCGGCATTCTTCATAGGGAAGGGTGGATTTACTTATCCGAAAGCGCTAAAATATATATATTGATACTAGGCAGAACTATTCATTTCCTTTACTTCAACTAGTATTTTCTATGTTAGAAAGCGGACTGGCTTCCCAAAATCGCTAAAATATAGCGACAATGGGCGGAGCAACTCGTTCACTCTAATCTACCCTCGAGAATTTGCAGTGATTTCAAGCAGTTTTCAGTCATCTTCTCTTCTGCTCTTGAGATCATTCGGTCTTCATAATGACATCTCATTTTTTTATTGACATTGTTGATGATATCTCTTTATTTCTTGGAAATTATTCGCCTTGTTCTAGCACGACAATTTCCGCCATCGTTTTTTAGACGAGGGAGAGTCTCGATTAAATTATTTCTTTGCGATGTTGCGCATTGTTTTTTATTTAAATCGCTTCTATCATGAGCTGGTGCCTTTTGTTTTCTGAAACCGTATAAATATTGTGGCTTTGTTTCAGAAATGTATTCAAAATTACTGTCAACGCTACTCGGTCGACACAAATCGCAGTGTAAATCGCAACCTGGTCCAGCATCGGAGACAACCACCGTCACCACCACCACCACGACGAACGATTCACACCTGGCAGCAGATGGTGGTAGAGGTGGTGATTCGACGACGACGACGACGACGACGACGACAATTCCCATCAAGCTACAATCACTACAGGCAGCTGGCCACACCCTCTTACTGGATGACTGCCAATTGATAGACCACGCCCCGTGTTCTCGTTGCTCTCAGTCAGACAACAATTACGAAGTGGTCAATATGCGACATTTTGCTTTATCGTGGAATGTAAAGGTAAGCTTTTTTGTCTTTCTTTCATAGCCTCGAGATTTTTTGAAGATATCTCTCTTTTAAAAAAAGTTGTTATTTCATTGTAGAAACTACCTGTCATGAAGTAATGCCTTTTTTTCCCCAAAAGAGTCAACGGTCAATCGTTTTACTTTGCACCATACTTCGTTCGCTTCTTCATCCATTCTTGCACGAGATTTGGTGTTCAGTTGTTTACTCCATTGCATGAACATTAGATGGGTAATCTCATCTCACGCTTCTACAGTATACTATAGTATGCGCGCATCTAAAAAAGAAACTTCTCCTCTTTCTGTTTTAATTTTTCCCATTTTTTCAATTACATCTGTTCTTATTTTCTATGGCACCTAAAACTGTGACTGAAAGATCTCTGTTTATCGTTAATTAGGCAAAATTATTTCATGTTTCTGCATACATTGATTCAGTGGTTAGTTTTCGTCCATTTAGTCCTTTATTATAATTCATGAAGTAAGAATTTTCATTAAAAATATTTGTTAGACGCCTCCGTTTGTGGACAGCTGTCTTTCTCTGTCATGGAAAAATCTCACTTTATCTTTATTCGCTTTTCTTTAGATTTTGAAATTCTCTTCGTTGAGGTTATTTCACTGTAGATGGTCAGATATTACATTTTTGACTCTGCTAGATTTTCTATCAACATCTTATCGTAATCGCCTCATTCACAAATTTATTGGGGGCAATGAATGCTAATCTGATTGGCCAATAGAAAACTCAATGCCATCTCTTTCACCACCTACTCTGTTACGTGCTCCTTTCGTTCATAACGTTTGTTCTTGATTTCTTTAAACTTAGTATTTGTCTTCCTCAAGTGCATGGAGTGTTCTTCTGGTTGCTGTGGTATGAATTCCTTCTGATACAGTCGGTAAGACATACACTGAAACATGAACGATTACTTAGAGTTGGATAGCTGTTGTTCGATTCGATTCGAAATTGTAACAGCTGGTCAAATGAGCTTCTTCCGATGATTTCAGTGAGATATTTAGAACGTAAGCGATTTATTTCGAGTATGACAGTTGTGAGTGCATCTGATTTGAAATTGTAACAGCTGATCAAATGAAATCGGATACTATAACGCGGCAAGTGTGCGAAAGAAGGAGCATCTTTGCGCTTTGTTTAACTGGGACGATCCACTGGCTCATCGTTTTCTGATGCATCTTAAAAAGAGAGCCGCAACACCAAAAACTCGAGTGGAAGTCATCCATACATCAATAACCGGCGTTTATTGGGACAACATGACTGATGACCCTGATAACCCAGTACAGAGAAAATTTTTCGGACGACCCAGTACTATACGAATTTTTTCTTCAACAGTCTTTTCTCTGACATTTGATGTAATTGAATGTCATAATTCTAGTGTAAATTTATGAGACTCTTTCACTATTCACATGAGATTATGTTATGTTTCTACAAACTAGTTCATTTTTTTTTTTGAAGGCTATTCGATGTGAAATCCCATCATATCGATTCAGAGGGTGGCAGACTGAGCGTTCGTAGCCACTATATTTCAAAAATGAACACATCAGTCATCTGTCAACGGCAGTCGCTATGAAGGACATCGTTTGGCGCCATTGTTGCCAGTACTAAGCCATCTGTTCTTGAGATGCCATGGATAGTGAGAGTGTCTGGCAGTTGATGATCGCAGATGATTTGCGCGAAATTCTAAACGGTGACGACCTCGACTCCTCAACAGTAACACGTCTAATTTATGACAGTGAACTAGAGAATTAGGGAAGCTTGTGGTGAGATATAGAGGTGGTTTCGGTCCGTACGCTAACGAAATTGCTCAAAAAAGGATTTTGAAAGAAGAAATTGATTGTAGACTGGAATAAGAGTTGAAAAAAGAGAAGTCGTTTTTTTGCAGCAGTTTTGAGAACTAATTCTCCTTTCAATGACCAAGTACCTCTGTTCAATTTTTTAAAGCTTTGTTTCGTTCTGGAAAAGACAAATCACGTCTGCATGGGACAATGAAGTTTGTTTCGTTCTGGAAAAGACAAATCACGACTGCATGGGACAATGATAAAAATACCAGCCAGCTAGCAATCGAGTGCGAAAACACTCTGTGTTAGGTGAATGTTTCACCTGACATAGAGTGCAAAGCGTAGGTCGGCGATAACTATATATAAGGAGTGTGACGCTTCCGAGAGAACTGACTATGAAAAGATCGACAGACGACGGGTTCTGCCCGGCTGATGAGTCTGTAAGGACGAAACACGTGTCTCGGGCTGTACAAGAGCCCTTACCAGACAACATGACATTGGCTCAAATAATAATGAAAGGATCTATTGAAATTTGAGCGTGGTCTTAATAAAGCACTCGAAGGAAAGGTATACAATGAAGTTTCTCTTGCAAGGAGAAAAGAACTGTTAACATCGCCTTTCCGCGTTTTATCCCATTCAATTAGCCATACTATTGAAATACTTCAAACTCGACTGTTCGCTTCAGCAAGGCCTACAGAAGCTGAAGAACTGAAACGAAGGGAGCGCATGGGAAGGAAAGAAGTTGGCTGAAACTGTATGGCCTTAACTTTTCTATTTTTTTTACTACGAATAGTTGCCACATTTTTCTATACGGATCTCAATACTTCAGCATTCAAGTCGTTTCTTCGCATTTGTTGTTCTAAAGGCTTTCGACCATTATGCGCTTTCGACTGCTGCTTGCCAAATTCTTTTCCATGATTGACGTAGAATACTGGTTGAAATCAGAAATCTGCTTGCAATCTTGACAACAACCGGGCTAAGCTTTCCCAAGTGACTGCAGAAGATTACAGTGGGAACACGTCGAATCAGCAACTTGCTGCTGGGCAAAACTGATGATTTACACTACTAACTATTCGACCACAGCCATCCCCACGAACGATTTTGCTATGTGTAGAAGATGTGATGCTCTGGATGTTCATTTCATATCTGTGAAGATCTTGTTCATTTCTGTGGTAAAGGTAATTCTAAAGTTAAGCAAGAAAAGAAGAGCTGCAACAATGGTGTTGGACTGTTGGTGGCATTGGCCGCCATAGCCGGAGAAGACAGTGCTTGCGGAGAGTATTCCAGTGGTTGTAAACGAGAGCACTCAACCATTTTATGATTTTATTATCCTACGATACTACAACCATCCTTTACCAGTTGTAGAATTTGAATAGATAAGTAAATTACGATAGGTTACTGTGGCAAAAAAAATCACCTCAGCAGTTATGATTACTTGACTGCCATGAAATTGGATTAATGACAGTAACTGGTGCTCAACAAACTCTGATGATACTTCCCATTTTTTGTATACCTTAATTTTGTAAGTTTCGACTATCTGCAATGATGTCCAGAACGTCAACGCTAGTACATATAGTATATCCTTGGACATAGCTGCAAGAATGCTGAGATACGAGGAATCTTGGAGTCTGATGCATGTTAGTCGATTCAAGCCGCCGCTATGCTTTTCATGACAGAGCGCGTTCGCACTTGACCGTCGAGACAGTCGCTTTGCCTTTCTCTCAGCTGTGTTTTAATTGTAATGATTGCTATAACTGATAACTGTTTATCTGGATTTCATATTGCTGCCAGCTGTAGACAATGAATTAGGCAGTAATCTGAAATTAGCATTATTCGGAAGAATTGCTTTCCCTTCTGTTTTTCTCAATATCCCTTTTTCTTACCTAATCTTTATGACTAAAATTTCCACATTATTTTCTACTCTATTTCTTTTTTTCATTCTATCAAATTTTTATTTATATAATCGCTCATGGACTCTTGATCAACTGTTGATCTATGGGAGGTATAATCAGGACTAGAAGCTATCGATGATGTTTGTGTAACTTTATTTACTTGCTCATGAGCTGACTCAACTTTCTCTCGTTTTGACTGTTTTTAGGACCTCGCTCAAAACATTATATAATCTGATGACATATTCTGAGCCTTTCATGAGGTCTGTTATGGCACTTCTACAGTGCAAGACACGTGCTTTGGCCTCACAGCCTCGTCAGTTGCATGGTGCCTTTCGGTTCACTTAATTCCACGAGGAGATTTCCACTATACAGAGAAACCGACGTCGAAATATTTACACTTACCGCTGGGTGAAAAAATCACCCAACGGCAGGTCAAAATTGTTTTAGGACGAGCATGAGAAGTTTGGAAAGTGTATGGATCTCTATAAATGTTCAAAATATGTTTGCAAGTTATGCTGCTTTGAACTGATCAGTTTGCTAAGATTTTTACCGGTCGACGTCTCATCAAAAGTAGAGAAAGAAAAGAGATTGTTTGATGTATCAATCTTCATGTAACATTGAGTATTTGTTAGTCTAAGTTAATAATTTTTGATAACGTTATTCTAGTACCTTGGCTCGTTTCCAATCTCGAACACCACACCTGAACACGTGACAGCTCGCCTCGAAAAATTTCAAGTCCAGCCCAATTCCAAACGGGTCACGCTGTCCGTTTCGTTGCTTGGAGTGAGCGTTCACAACAATGATGTGAGTTGCTATCGTTACAACTCGTGTCTGCGATTAAACGAAAGAGTAGAATCGTCTCAAAGACATTAAGATGTATTTTTTCGACTAATTTTGCCTTCGTTATTATTGTTGTTATTATTACTAATTCCACTATAATTTTTGAGCGGATAGCACAATGGATAATAGTGATACACGCTATCCAAGGAAGAAATTTTTGGTTCTCTCCGAGCGCTCTCCCACAAGTCTATAAGAGGAGGCCTTGGTTTTGCTGCCGTTATGGTCGCAAAGAGAATCGTCGATGTATTCTACGACATTCATAAAGAGGGCAAAATCACTCGAAATGTTCAAAGCTCTTTGTAAAAAACCATCGTTGTTCAGCGCATGTAGAGCAGTGATGAAGGTACTCTCTATTATAAAAGTGGTCCTTGGTTCAATTCCATGTCCTGGGCTCACTAAGCCTTCCATCCATGTTTCTATGGTGCACCATGTCTGGAAGGATAGCAGAACTCACGTAGTATATCGGTAGGCTATTGCTGGTTAATACAAGTGTCAGATGTGCATTCACTCACCTCTAACGATGTTTCAATAAGGTCAAGTGCATGGCGCATCTCTCGAGGATTGATCAGTAGCATTTACGAAATTTGTTACTGATATTATTATTATTATTACTACTTATAATTGCTGTTATGGTTATTATTGTTGTATTTTGCTAAAGTAAATCTGTAAAAGGAAAAATTCTGGAAAAATAACATTCTAACAGCTTCGTGGAGGTTCTTCATTTAGTTCTTGACCGAAAGGTTCGAAATAAAGAAAGAGATGAGTAAAGTAATAATAAACCCAATCTCTTGTTTTTTGGGTGTAGTTCCCAAGAGTTTTTTCCTGATAATGTTCTGGTAATGTTGCTAATCTTCTCTTATCCAAGTCATTTGTGAAATATGATGTAGGACCGTACGTCTTTTCATAAATTTGAGCGAGTTCGATTGTCGGCAATTTTCACTCAAAGACAAAAACCACCAGTAATTGTTGCGTGATGACCCGATAGGAAGTGTTCAATAATTAATTTTTATGAGAAACAATACCGCCGCTAGCTTTGATAGATGGCGTATTGTAACGTTCATTAACTTGTCAATGAGGCTCTTGAACGCTTTGCGTTGATGTTAACGCCGACGGATATCCGCATCTTCCACCGACGACGACGACGACAGCGGCTGCGAATGACAATGATGAAACGACAGTGGGTTTGAACGGGTCATATGACCAACACTCTTGAGCTATCTGCGTTTTGAATAAAAAGAATGCTCAAGAATGAACATGAAGAAAAGTTCGATTTTATCTCATGCTTTTTTGTTCTGGAAATTCCTAACTACTAAGGAACTCCTCAACTTGATACTGCTACAGACCAGCTGCTGTCATTAAGACGCGTATTGAAGACACGATTTCTATCTGACTCAACTGGTATTCTACTGATTGGGTTAATTTTCTTCTTTGTACTATCCACCATAGCTGCCCTTCAACATATCCGGATTGCCACCCTCTATGTTTCGCCAACCTCTGTTGACCAAAGCGAAAATATGCCTCAAAGCACTGCAAACAGGTGAATAAATTTTGCTCATATGTGATTATCAAGTTTTTATGGAAGGTTTTTCGGAGAATAAAAATGGGTGGTATTTTTGGGCGTTGATCATTCTTCAAAGGATGATCTGTACATTCGAGTTCATAAAGAACCGTTAGAGGTGATATCTGCAAATGCACATCTGAATCATTCAAGGACTTATATAGTCCACTGATGTATCAATCGGTTCTGCTATCTACACAAAGAAGTTTGACACCAATTTGACGATGCCGAAGGGATGGAAGACTTCATGAGCTCGGGCTGCGTGATCGCGTCATCAACAGCGTCTGGACTGCACGACACGTCTGACCACTGTAGCACACATGCACACTTTCATAACACAGATAAACGAGGTGCATTGTTAAAGGTTTTGCATTGGATTCTTCTCTGTTTGCTAGGTAGAAAAAAATTCATTGGAACGGCTTTGTTAAACTAAATCAGTGTAGTGTGATGAGAACCTGCTTCACTATTAGGCTCAGAAATCCGGCAAAGGCGGAGTTATACTTCCTCATTTTCAATATCCTCCAGTTTTTTGAGGAGCTAACTACGACAGTTTCCTAGACGTATATTACTTCCTTGTTCTCCTTTTCCCGTACCGTAAATCGGTTGATTTGTGTAAATTAGGCAATAGAGGAGGTATAGAGGCTAGAGGTCAATGTGCTTAAGACACTTTACAATTTAAGACTGGAAACCATCTGTACGGTATCTTCATCCTACGTCACAGTTAGTTGAGAAGAACGCTTTCCGGTTCTTGTCCGGCTCCGTTCCACCCAATAACACTGAAATTATTCCTTAATAAGTTTTTTGACAATATTCGTTGCTATTGGGGACGCCGTGGTCGAGTGGCTGTGATGCTCGTCACAGCGCGTGTGGAGCCGAGCTCCACCACCACTTCTCTCCGGCAGTCAACAACAACGTCCTATGAAGCGCCACA
>JAHQIW010001550.1:0-39816 GCA_019055375.1 Parelaphostrongylus tenuis
AAATATGCGCATGTGAAACACAAATGTTTTCCATTCGCTGAAGCATTATAAAAGACCTTTTAAAAATAGTTATGCAGAGCAGTAATCAATATTTAAGCTTTCGAGTGGTCATTGAGACTCCATAAAAAGTTCTTTTTCAATGCAAGGGATTGCTTCTTCATCGCGTGCTTTCTAATGAAAAAATACCGAAAAGTGCGTCTCATCTTCGGAGAATTTCAGCACATAAAAGATACATATTGCATCAAAGGGATATGAGCCTGTAGAGGCAATCGTGCTGTATTAGAGTACCGAAGCCCATGATATTTTGTGAATTAAGAGAAAAATTTGCAAACAAATAAGATAATTTGCGCTCCTTCTGATGGTGTTGAGCGTGGCGTTTATACGTTGCACCTCGAAAGGGCGCTATTTTCATTAGTTATTCAAGGAGCTCCCTCCACTTCGTAAAAATTCTCAAGCACATCCTGCAGAGGAAACTTTATTTTATCGTTCCATGAATTTTACTGCTTATTTTTTTGGATAGCAAAAAGAAGATTTAAAATTTGAGCTTAATGGCTATTACTTTGATGGCAAAACGTTATAATATTTTTTCACTTCTATAACACTCTATGAAAACCTTTTGCAAGTTCAGCCTAAGGTTCAAGATCAGAGATGTTGAAGAATGAGTGGCGCAAATCTGCCTCGATGGTGCAGCGGTAGTAGCACGCGTCCTCGGTATGGATAAAACTCGGGTTCGATTCTCGCGTGAGACCGTGTTTTTGCTCATCACTCAATTCTTTTAGGTATATACGAAATATCATAGTAGTGCGGAAAATGCAGTAAAAATAGCAGAAATTTCGAGATTCAAGATCATCAAGATTTTTCCATCACATTAGTATTTAATCTTCAATGAATATCTATGAAGAGCCAAGCACAGACGCCAACCTTGCCAATAGTAGACGTCAAAAGTAAAATGTAGTCTTTTTCGTCATTGCTACAGCGCATCAAAAAGACTGGGCATAACCAAGCCTAGTACTAGAACAGTCATTTCTCAAGCTATTGAAAGATACTGAAAACACAGTATAACCGTTCACATAGCGAAAACGCCAAGCAAAAACGATCGAAAAACACACATTACGCTTCGGAAGCAAACGGCAGTTTCTCTACGTTGCTACAACGTACCAGAAGATCCTTTTAAAAAACTAAGTTAACTACTTGAATTGTAATTTTCTCAGCTATCAATTAACACCCAAAATTTGGTGACAACTATGCGCGATGAGAAAACCTCGAAAACCAATGTATATCATTGACACACTTGGTCCCAAAATGGGAACGCGAAAAATAATTTCTTCGTTTACTACAGCGCAATAAGAATATTTTCTCAGAAATCAAGTTCCGGATAGAACTGCAGTTTCTCGACTATAATAATTAGATAAAGAATGATACTTTACACAGTGATGTAGAGTGATATGCTTAACTTTTATGCCTGGCAGGATTCGATTCCGCTTTTCACCCTCTCCGAAGGTTGTGTGCTCTATCCTTTGCACTAGCGACGCCTGTCCATCACTCTTTCTACGCTACAACGCATATATCTGTCAGCAAGCAACCATCAATGGTTTGGCATAGCAGTCGATTTCGTCATTGAACCTAGTCACGCTGACGGATATTGGCATTAGATGACCAAGCAGGATTCTTTCTAATTAACCGCTTCTAGGGGTGATGTGATGTTATAAATATGATAGGCGTGGTAGCAAAAGAGATGTAGGTACTGAGGGATGAAGTACGCACCCCTGATAGGGTGAAATGCGGGATCGAGTCCCGCTTGACGCAAAACTTTTGCACATCACTCTACATCATTGAGCGCTGAGCATCATATCTTTCTTCCATCGCTTTCGTGAAGAAATCGGACCAACGGGTCAGTGGTCTTCCTTTAGAGCGCTTGACGTCCCGAGGAATCCAGTCGGTAACGGCTCTCGTCCATCGGTTGTCGTTGAAGCGCATCACGTGTCCGGCCCACCTTATTTTCGATATCCTGGCGTGTAGAACGGCGTCTCTGATTTTCGATCGTTGACGTAGGTCGGAAGTTCGGATCCTTTGTCTCATTTGCGAAATACGAGACACTCCTAGCATCGACCTTTCGACTGCGCGTTCGATAACGGCAAGTGATCTTTCATCCTGCTTACGTAGCGACCAGGTTTCTGCTGCATACGTTAGGGCAGGGATAATTGTCGAGTCGAAAAGGTGGGCACGGAGTCGGATGTTCTTTGTCCTCTTCACTACATCTTCGATGCTCTTAAACGTTCCCCAAGCCGCTCGTTTCCTCCTGCTCAACTCTGGGGCTAGGTCGTTCATCATGTTGATTTCACGACCTAGATAGATGTAACTGGAGCATTCGGAAATTGTCGTTCCGTTGAGCGTGAATGGGGCATTAGAAACCCATCCGTTCCTCATGAACATTGTTTTCGTTAGATTCAGTTGAAGACCGATCTTTCCACAGGCGTTATCGAAATCAGTCAACATTCGTTCCGCTTGGCTGATGTTTGGTGTTATGAGAACGATATCGTCAGCAAAGCGAAGATGGTTTAATTGTCGACCGTCAATTTTCACTCCCATTTCGTCCCATTCTAATGTTCGCATGACGTTTTGTAGGGTGGCAGTGAATAGTTTTGGCGATATTGTATCGCCTTGTCGAACCCCTCTTCTTACGTCAATTGTGATATTGTTGTAGAATGGAGATATTCTGGTCGTGAAATCTTTATAAAGCTCACGAAGGATCATTATGTACCGAGTAGGGACGCCCTGGTTATCCAGAGCCTCTATAACCGCTTCTGTTTCCACTGAATCAAAGGCTTTTTTCAGATCGATGAAAGTGAGACAGAGTGGTTGTTTGTACTCTCGCGAAACTTCAATGAGTCTTGTGATCGTGTGGATGTGGTCCATGGTACTAAATCCTTTTCTGAACCCTGCTTGTTCGCATGGCTGTCCTTCGTCCAGTGTTCTGTCAATCCTGTTCAGGATGACTCGAGTAAAGAGTTTATAAACAACGGACAGCAAGCAGATTGGGCGATAATTGCCTATGTCGTGAAGGTCTCCCTTTTTGAACAACAATACGGTCTTGCATATTTATAACATCATACCGTAGCTAAATGCGTGTAAATAAAAAGAATTATGCCCAGATATTTTGTTGAAAAAATTTTATCTGGTGAAAAAGCGAAGCAAACGGAGTGCAAAACACACTACACACTTCTGAAAAAAACCTAATTTTCTTTACGGTACCACAGCGCAATAAAGAAAAGCGTTTTCAAGAATCATATGGCCTTGAAACTAGAATTTCTTCAGCTGTAGAGTAACTACTAAGTTCAATGAAAAATCTGTGTTTGGCTATAAAAGCACGAAAAGGTTTGTGTATAATTTCCGACAACGGCAGCCGTTACCGCTGGATTTCTCGGAATGTCAGGTGCACCACAGAAAAGCCATCGAGCCGATGGTTCGACTTCTTTATGGAACTAGAAGAAAGATATGATCTCTACGATTTCCTAGAGCAAGAAGAACCCACGTGGGCTACTCTTCGCCGACAGAGAAAAACGGAAGCGTTCATAGGCTCTCGCTCGAGACACTCAACAGACTAGTGGCTCAATAGGTGATTGCTCTTTCTTAGTCGATTCGTCTCGAAACAATCCTGATTTCTTACTACAAAAGGTGTCACCTGCTCAACTCTGAGTTTTGCAACGTGCCATTTCAAAAAACAGCTGGCCAAAACGTTTTCCAACAAAAGAAAAGACTCTTCTGATAATAGCGCGATTTGTTGAAGTGACAGAAAAACTGAATTCTTTTCGCTGTGTATAAAAAGAGCTGCGCAAAGCGAGCGCCGGTGGTGCAACGGTCAGCGTACGCTCCCGCAAAAGTGAGATCTGAGCTCGAATTCCGGCTGGGCGCAAATGTTTTTGCAGAGCAATCCAGATTATTGGGTAATTACAAGGTCATACCACCGCAAGAAACGGTCAAATAAATGTTTGCGATTGATTATTGACACCCAATATCTGTCTGCTCAAGTGGGTTCAATGCCGATAGCGGCTGCCCGCCAGACCGTAAACGGTTGGCAGTTGACAGAGAACGCGTTATAGCATAAAAATAGTGGTGTGCAAAACAGCGTCGTTGGTACAACGGTCAGCATACACTTCCGAAAAGAGTGAGATCCGGGTTCGAATCCCGGCTGACGCAAATGTTCTTGCAGAGCACTCCACATTATTGAAATCTTTTTATTTGACTGTTTCTAGCGGTGGTATGATGTTAAAAATGTAGCCAATGATGAACAGCGATGTACAAAACTTTTCGCATCGGGCGGAACTTGAACCCACATTTCATCCTGTCTAGGGGAGCGTGCTTTAACCCGTTGCGCTACCGACGCGTGCTTTGCTGTCACTCTAGCAGAAAAAACTGCTTTTATACAAGATGGTTAGGTGTAGAGCTCTTTGGGGAAAAATGAACGTATCAAAATAAAAATCAAAATGAATAATAAATAATAACTAACTGTGAGATGACGAGGATAGACAAGGCGCCACTGTCACGTACTCAGTATGGTGATCAATAAATACGTTGAGGGATCCCAGTGACGTGGAGCAGTTTTTGGCAATGGAGCGCGATTACTGCATTTTTGAGAAAAAACTCTGTTTTCCAAATCTTAATCATCAATACATTGCTGTAGATATTTTGACGGATCGTGCCTGCCCTATAAGGATTTAAGAGCTCTTAGAAACTGTTTTGAGCGGTAAATTAGTCTTTACTGGCATAATATACACTTTAATCCTATGATAATGGTGGTTAATTTTGCCGAGCAATCAAACGTCATAGATGCAATTCTCTGAGTGATAGATACCTTCCCTTCAACACGCGTTCACTATCTACTAAGTCTTCTTTAAGATCAGTACTTCGATCTGCGCAGGACCACGTTTGTCATCGTTTATTGCCGACATACCCTATGGTCGCCCTACCTCGTAGGCAATCGATACCTTAATCAATATCATGGCCACTTACAGGTTCTCACTCGGGGACACATGTCTACTCGTTCCAAAACCGTGTGATTGGATTTCCATTGTGTGGTGAACCCATTTCCTCCCATCTTATGTTACGCTCGTCCTAGCATGTAGAGGAAGACACTCCAGTGAATTACCCGCTACCTCAACGGATGCCCCAAGCTATCTGGCCGTACGCTTACTGTGATTACTCAATAGATAGTGGATCCTTCAAATTGTACTCAAATATTGCGGGCAATCTTCCTTACCTAAGGCACCCTGCGGTACACACATGCTCAATGGTACGGTTCCGAGCGCAAGGCTCACCGGGCCTTTCACCATCCGAAGTAGGTTAGTTGGTACAAGGCCTGTATGGCAGGGTAGCAGCCCTAACTACGATGCATCGGTAAGCTACCGCGAGTCATTGTAAAAACCAGGTGTACATCCAGTCACCTCAAGCGATGCTTGAAGTCGAACTTACGGCGCGGATCATCTCTTATGCATCCAAAGCTTTATCATTCAGCTTTATCCCTTTTAACATGAATGATTAGCTGCGAGCGATTATGCGACATATGCTTAACTTTCATGAGTTAGAGTTACATATAAGTCAGCGGTAGCATTCCTTTAAAGCACCTCGAAGCAGGTGACCACGTAACAAAGAAGGGCATGTAAACGCCGAGTACACATCTGTGAATTATCTATGATGAGATCAAACTGAAATCAAATTATAACAAAATCGTTGCTTTGCTTTGTGTCAGCTATTGCAGTAGAAATT
Organism: Parelaphostrongylus tenuis; assembly: GCA_019055375.1. Classification (NCBI taxonomy): domain Eukaryota; kingdom Metazoa; phylum Nematoda; class Chromadorea; order Rhabditida; family Metastrongylidae; genus Parelaphostrongylus; species Parelaphostrongylus tenuis. The sequence continues at coordinate 5,764 of JAHQIW010001550.1, forward strand.
GCTGCAGAAAGAGTTATCGTTCAAAAAAAATTATTATCAGTCAATAGTCACTCTGTATGCGAGGGTACCGTCAGCTGATATGATCTATTCAAGCAGTGCAGCGCAGAAATTCAACCAGTGAGATCAAGAGGTTTCACGAAAGGATTGATTGCTGTAAGCAATGAACTCGGAATAATCAGATCGCCTCTGAAGAAGTGAAGACAACGTAACCACAGCCAAATTATGTTCCTTATCAAGCTCGACTAAGCTCACGAATAAATGGATTTTGATTTTATTTTTCATGACGTGTTTTCACATTTACTCGGTTGTTCTCAGCATTTCCTGCATTCGATTTGCTTAATTCACTCATCATCAACGAGAGGTCTTCAACCTTTCGAATGTCAATGATTTTCGGTTAATTTGAATCTTCTTGGAGACCTGGGAAAGCTCTGCTACTGCGTTCTCACTTGCAGGTAGAGTTCTGTTCTCAGGCAGGTGTGGCAACCATTTTTCGACTCACAGTGATGGAAGTTTTGGCAGGCTCGGGTTGTATCTGGTGTATTCGCCCTTTCAATGAAAAATTGTATACTGTTAAGAGCACCGAGAAAAACGATAGATGATATCATTACACCGTAAGCTTAACAATATCCATTAATGCAGCAATGTCCCGAAAAGGCTTTGAACTAGCTCTTCATGTAATCTTCATTTTTCATGTATCCTGGGTCGTATTCATTCCTGTCTGAGTTTAAAATGACATTGAAATTCCTCGTGTCATATGTCGGGCCAACTTGAGTCTATCTTCTTAATGAAAACCGCATGTTTTTCTGAAATGTTGTTTTTCTACACAAATGTATTTGATTTTACCTAGAGATGCTGATCAACTCCCGACGGCCAGTTTTTCATACTTTTTTTTTATAACATAATGCACGTCAGAAACGCTTGGTGTACTGAATAGAACGACTCAGAAACACTTCATATATCAAATAGATATGCAGGAATGAGCTGCAGGAAAGGACGGAATGTTCTGAAAAAGAAATGTCATCTACATAATCTTCGCCTTGTTAACCCCTAAGGGACGGCAATAGAAATCGAAGCGAGCAGAGCAAGACACGCTACTTTTGCTATTTGATAAAGGGTTTTTTCGCCGTTTTGCGAAAATTTATGGAATTCTTTATCACTTTAATAGAGAAAAATTTTCTCTTTTCGCTCATATAATTTTGGTTAGATATATGCGGCCTCTATAAAAGAAAAACGGAATTATGGCGAATTTGACAACTAATCAACTGTATTGAATCGTATGGAAGATATCACAGTAAACAAAACTCAAGGTTTGATCTACCATAGTTTCGTACAAGATCCAAGAGCCATCATAGTGAATAATGATTGAAAACAATGAATAATTTACGACAAAAATAATAATGCATGCTGTATTCGATACTAGTTCATCGATAACTCTCACTATTACTAAGTTTATATGAATCATTCGTTTATTTTCAATTATTCAGAGCTGAGGTAAGCGGAAAAAAGTTGAGCATTCCTGGACAGTGGAAGAATTCTGAGCGGTAACGGACAGCCGTGTCTGAATAAAAAGCTTAGAAAATCGGCACTATGCGAACTATTGTTCAGAAATATGTGTCTCCGCAGAAATGGCTGCGGTGGTTCTCTCCCAGCCGCACCCATAATCAGATAAAATATTTTTTATTCCTTTTCGATGCTTTAATAATTATTCGACAGCTTGAATATCGGGAATCTGAGGGGTGTGTTTTATTTTCCAAATGGTTTCTATATTATGCTGTAATGGTGAAGTAAAATTTTCGATACCTATGTGTTAGACAGCGACAAATTCTTAGGTCGATCTCAATCACTGGTCAGGCTCTTTTAGAAGTATCAGTGAGCATTAGAAATTTCAAATCTCTAGCTACAACTATGCTTTGCCGGTCTCTCAGATTACCTTTTGATGTCGCTGTAGCTACAGAATAAAATTTCGTTTCTCATTCGTTTTTCTCCTTCACTTTGACCATGCGTATAAATCGCTGCAAGTACAAAAAGCATATCAGCGTGTGGGCATTTTTTCGTAGCATCAGAATCTATGTTTTTATCCAAATTGAAATACAGTATTTCAAACGCTATCGGTCGCTCCACCCCGGCCCCGTTCTCCAGCTCCGTGAGTTGGCCGGTAAACAAAATCGCCGAAAAGGTTCACAGCTGAATATAATGTAAAGGCAAGTCACAGCAACAAATTGTTAGTAAGATAATCGCCCGGTCTACAGCGTAGCTCGACAATCCATTATGCGTCAAGACAGCGGCAACTATTGTTATCTTATTGAGAGTTTTTTTTTGCCGCATAAACAAAGACTTCGAATAAAAACGCGTAATTTTGACAAAACGGAAAATTCTGTACACGCTGACATGCTTTTCGTGCCTCTAGCAACTTATACTCGTGGTAAAAGTGAAGGCGAAATGCGAGTAAGAAATGAATATTTTTTATGAATGTTACAGGGCCATAAAAGGGTGTTTTAAAATATCAGCGAAATATAGCTGTAGGCAGAGATTTAAGCCTTCCAATAACTACAAATGCTCCTATAAAAATTGCCTGCTTTGCGAATGAGAGTGGCTTAAAGATTTGTCACGGCTTAACATAAAAGTATCAATTCTTCTTTCACACTTAACATCTTTCGCTGGAAAGAGGTTTCCATGATTTTTTTCAATAACCATTAGATAGCACAAATCTCAACAATCTCAGTAATAAGCTTGCTTATGAGAAGGACGTTTTAATGTATTGTTAGAGCTAGAAGATCATTGAGTTACGCACTCGGCGCTGTGTCGGTGGCGCATTACCATTTACATGTGCCGTCCGGTGAGCGCCGAGTGTAAAGCTCAATGTATTTTCAGCTTTAAAGACGAATTAAGAAGTGTTCTCAAAAATTGAGCTTATCCTTGAAATTTTTGAGTCAAATTTGTTTTGGCGAGATTTGTGATGTCGAAGAATTGGTGAATTTTTTGAGGAAAAGCGTTGCTCATCGTAAGATGCTCAAGTGTTAAATAACATATTCTTTTCCCTGTTATAGTGTAATGCAAAGACCTTTCAAAAAATAAAGTACATCTTTCAATTTTTCAAGATTTAGGCTATCGAACAACTACTTAATTGTCTAGAAAGAGCTAAAAATACGTTTTTTCGAAAATGGGTGCTGATAGAGGAAGTAACAGATCATGCGCAATAATGAACGCGCGCTCTTCCTACACTCACTCGAGTTAAATATTGAAAATATCTTCACATAAACCTCAACTAGAGATGTCTAATTGTAGAAGATGTGTTTTCGAGCTACTTTATCGCAAGACAGGAGATACAAATGCTCAATAGGGGTCGAAATTTTATTTTTGTACGAGGATGTGGTACCACCGCTGAAAAATGGATTTCAAGAGGAGTAGTCACTCTTTGCATTGAAAAATCTTTGTAGAAGGTTCATTCGTGATATTCCAACCTTTATGTAACGATAAGACACCTCTGAGTCGTTTCACCTACAATTACCAATAAACCACCTATGACGGCCGAGCGGTGAGGTAGCATTTTAGGCGTGAAATGTGATCTTCTTTTCGCTCTTGCAACGTCATATGGCAAGCTTTTAAAAAGCAATTTTATCTTCAGAATTCTCGAAATTTTCGGTTATCTAATACGCATTTGAACTTTAGTGAAGAGCCATATATCGGCCCCAGCCGGGTAAATGAAAGAAGTTGAGTATGAAAAATAATTTTATTTTTGCTGTTACAACGTAATAAAACGCTTTTTCTCTGAAGGCAAACAGGTTTTTGGGATTGCAGAGAGTTGAGCTTTCGAATGATTGTCGAATGCCTAAAAGAAAACTATGTTGCAGCGAGAAAGATCTTCAAACAATTAGTCATAGGTACTGTTCTACTATGGTGGCGCCACTTGAGGCCTTTGCTAAAAGCGTATTCTTTGCTGTTATCTCATAAATGCACAATTATCTGATAGCTTACATCAAGTAAATTTCAAAGGTATATTTTATTCTTGCATATTGCTTGTTTTTTACGCTGCACCGGTCAAAATGAGATTTTGTTCCACATTTGAAGATTTCACGCTTGATAAAAGTTTTTCATAGCAGAGTTCTAACCATTAGACAGAGCAAATCCTTTTGATTAAGAAGATGTGCTTATTCTCCAGAAAGAGCTTTTCAGAGCTCGGCAATTCGCACAAGAAAAGTGGGTTTCACACATTTGAAATATCGTTGCTTTCAGCAACCCTTCAGAAACAAGGGTATTTTTCGAAATTTCCGATGTTGCTTTTTAGCTTATTCAATAGCTCAGATCTAGAAAATTCCAGCGATATATTTAGATATTGAAGGAAACCTTTTAGCTCGCTGTAACACCATAAAAGTATGTTCCACACTTGAGGCGTTTGAAGGCTTCTTTCGTCGGGGAGAGCATTTCCCTCAGACTCATAGAAATAATTTGACTAGCTCGAATTTTGCTGATTCCAGTGATGCTTGGCTTTTTGAGAGGACTTCCTAGTGAGCTGTAATAGGTTAGGGGTGCCTCACGCCATTTTTTGGAGTCTTACTTGGCTGAGTTCATATGGCGTAAAATGATCGCAGGTGAAAATATGTGATCATTGCGACCTTCCCTTCCGTTCATCTTTCGTCAATATCTCAGATGTAGTCTCCATTATCGGTTTAGGTGACGTTGTTTTTGAATCACTCTTAGATGTGGTCAGAGTTTTCCGACCTCCTGAACAGTGATCTATATTTTATTGCGAAATTATCAATCTTTAAAACACGATAAATTATTTTCAGCAAATGTTTTTCTCCGAAAATGCACATGGACACGTAGCAAAGATTTTAAAGCGTCGGGCAAATCTCTGACTTCATCAAAAGATCCACAAGTGATTTATGCAGCGGACTGAAATTACAGCTGTACACACACCTTAGCCGACTAGAAGTGCTCACTGAGTGTGAAACCCAATATTCTTGCGGTCTTTACGAAGCTCGAAAGAGTCCTTTCCCAAAGCCAAATATCGCATTATAATAGGGAAGATTTTCTCTATCTAACGATCAAAAGTTTATTACAACAAACTGTCATTCAGTGAGGAATCCTTGAATGAGTAAAAAAACCTTGTTTTGACTGGACGGCGCCGAAAATAAGCTATTTGAGGTTGAACATGCCATTGAAATTCGCTTGATGTGAGCTATCGATAAACTATAGAAACGTTTTGCAAAAGCAAGAAATACGTTTTTACCGAAAGCCTCTAGTGGCGCCACCATAATAGAACAGTACCGGTCATTCTTATCACTAAATAAATACTCGGGCAGCGACAGCACCGATAAAGCATTCATGAAGGAATTCAGGATGAAATCAGCTTTACAATCTTTGTTTATATAGCTGGATCTGTCGATGATTATCTGCTACCGTGGAAACTACCCACTATGCAGCATTCGAAACTATAATAGTTTTTAGATCATCTACAGCGTTGACAAGCGCCGATGATAATGTGATCATTAATTACGGATTATGATAGTTCACTATAAAATGAACACAATCATTTGCGCTGATAGAACAGGTATGATTCATTGTAACATTTGCGCAACGATTTTTATCACAAAGGATCTGATGATTATCGCTTGCGGACTTCACGCCTTGACTCTTTCTGCTCCAAGCGACGGTGCGACCATCTCCTCGCGACTCATCGCACTCCCTCAATGGAATCCTCTCCGTATCAACGATCCACTAAAGTCTTCCAATTTTTATGTGTGAATGAGAAGCGGTTAGAGGGGTTTTTCGTACTTATTGCCGGCAAATGCCGATCAAGTCGGCTTTTCCTGCTATCCTGAATGCGTATTGTAAACGTTATTCCTGATAAGCTTGCTACCTTTTGTCAACATGGTATGAGGAAAGGTTTAGAAGCTGCAGTGGTGTCGAAGCTGCATTGTGCTGGTGATGATCGACACATTGCCACTGTGGCCACATAGAATTTACGACTTTGACGCAAATAGGAATAGGAACGGAAGAAATTTATATCCAACTTTCAATGACAGTTCATGTACCTTGGAAGAAATTCACAACTTCTTATTGATTAAGTCGATACAACGATGCATAAAGAAATCAAAAGTGTCTTGAAAACAAAACTAGTTTTAAATTATTTTTGCCTAAATTTCGTCAAAAATTGAATAGTTATATTGATTAATACTTATTACATTACTAATTGTTATTATTGAATTTACAAAAAAGCAATTCCTATTAAGGTTTTAGGCAAACTCAATAAAAATTAAATACAAACGGTTGAAGTTTCCCGAGTTATGTGTACTTGTCATAAGTGTTAAATGTAAAAATTTTACTATATACAAGCATCAATCCAATGTTATGAGAATATGAAATCAAACAAGGCGGGCTATGCCGAATTGTGGCGTGTGCACTTACTCTCTTCACAATCTTTTATTGATCCATATCTTTGTCGATATCAGTACCAAGATGTATACCGAATCTTCTTTGTAAACATATTGTTTTGTCATATTATTATTGAAAGGCACTTCATGTAATGAACTTTAGTGCTGTGATAAGACAGAGACATCTGTGTTCATTTGTGCGGTAAAAGCGACTAGCTGTGTCGGTCAACATGCTGGGGACAACGGTGATTTTGATTTTTGCCTAGCACCCGAGCTGTCGACCTGCAGTCGGGACGCGCTTTCATGACAAGCTCCAAAAGCAAATGGAACTTAGATTTTTATACCCATTAAAAGGGAATTTATCATCATTAAATGATACGAAAATGAAGGAGAGACTTCGATAACAACGCCAAAGCTTTTTTCATAACATCACATTCTTCAAAAGAAAACTAAATGCTCCTCATAATGCTATATCTCAAATCGTTATACGATTTTATGCTATTTAAGCGTATTTATTTGTATACTGAAAGAATTGACTGGTGAGCAAGAATTCGACCTCAGACGGGAGTTCAATCCGCGTTTCACCCATACGGGCTCATGTAACGACTACACCACAGAGCACCGTTTCGTTACCACTGGTTCTTTATTGCCTCTTTCATAGCTATCGGCCACCGACCTATAATAGGCTTGGACGGGTAGGCAAATATAATCTGATAAAAACAAAAATATTATTTCGAAACAATATTACATTTGAAAATAGTGCGGGAAAAGTAAAAAATTCAGAAAGCCTGAGTGTTACATATAACAATGGCTGTCAGCCTATCTGAGTTTATAGAGCGATATTGCTTACGCGATCAAGTCTGTTATAGGTTGGTGGCTGATAGCTGACAGAGACAGTGAAGACTGAGTGGCAGTGGTGTAGTGGTAGCACGCGCTCGATATGATGGGAACGCGTGTTCAACTACCGTCTGAGGTCGGATTTTTGCTCACCAATCAATTCTCTTAGGTATGTTTGGAAGCCCGTAGCACTGCGAAAAGCAGTAAAAACATCAGAAATCTAAAGTATATGAAGGATGAAAGGATAAAGCTCTCGGCGTTGATCAATCCCTGAGGGATGCGCCATGCATTCGACTTCAATTTTTAACTTCGTTTGAGGTGATTGAATGCATATCTGGCCTTTACAATGACTCGCGAGGCCTCCCGCTGAACCGAGTCATCCCAGCTGCTTATCCTCCCAGACAAGTGTGAGACCTGTCTGGTACCAATTTACCGACCCCGGAGGGATGGATGACTTGGTGAGCCATAAGCGCGAGATCGAACCATTGACCTCGTGTGCGACGCAGGGCGCCTCTAACCACTGCGCCACATGTGCTCAAAGTATATACTTGTATCAAAAAATTTACTCTAATACAAAGTATATACTTGTATTGAAACGATATTCATCTTTCATTTACCATGTCAACAAGGATAATCTTCCTACATGATCGCAAATGTATAAATCGTCGAATATCAAATCAAATTATCATTTGGCACTTCTGAGATCAGATAGCACTATTTATATATTAGAGTTTTGATATCGCCTCATTCCATGTAATGCCCAAAAGTCATCACAATGACTGAAAATCACAAACAATGAGCATTTTGTCAAACGATATAACACACGGCTTGCGATGCCACTTCATCGATAATTCGCAACTATTTTCTAGTATTAGTGTGCTTCAGGAGTTGGGAGTTCTATAGAGTACAGAAGAAACTTTTTCCTATTATTTTATGAACCAAATTGTTTATAGCATTTGCTTAATCTGAGGTAACCATATTTCATTGTGGCGACTTAAGGCAGAGAACATCCTCACTAATTTAGGTGTTGTGTAGAATGTATGTTTGGATGAGATGCATCCACTGAATATGCGCTCGTAGATGCTTCAGGAAATCCAATCAAGAATTAAATAGTATAGCAAGCACCTTCGTATCGTGGTGGGCGATATGGCTGCTTTGTGCTCTTGCTTTGCTTGATTTGGTTTCCATGTGAGTGTTATATTCAATTGTATGTTATCGACCAGCACTGATTGGTTCTTTAGGGCAAGTTGCCGTTGAATGATGTTGACTGCATGTGTTGCTGACAGGAAAGTTTGATTAAAATCAGTATTTCACTATAAAAGTGCGAAAATTCCGATGTAAAGCGGGAGCACTGAGCTGATTGCTGCTTAAGGAAAACGTTCTTTTTTCCTTTAGTAAACGTACTATGTGTGTTTCCAGGATCTAAAATTATTTAGGGTTCGGAATTTTTAAGCTATCGAATTACAACGGTAACATAGCTGACATAATGTTCAGTAACAGTTGGAATTATGCCACTTTACCAGCGATGTGTTTTCGTTCTGTTACATCGTGCTTTTTAGGACACTTGAGGATTCTCTTTGCTCAGACAGCAAAAATTTTTCGCCCACTAAATGTACTTTTCTGTGAAAACTTTTCTAGAACTGTTAGTGATGCTTAGAAATTAGATGCCATTTCAAAACTAGGTGCGTTGAATAAAGGATGTCACATTGTTGATTAACTGTTTTTCTCAATACTTACAGCATAGCACGGTTATGAAAGGGGTAAATGAAAGAGTTCATATATATATATATTATATATATATATATTATATATATATAGTTCATATAACTATATAATATATAACTATAACTTCATATAACTATATATATATGAACTCTTTCATTTACCCCTTTCATAACCGTGCTATGCTGTAAGTATTAAGAAAAACAGTTAATCAACAATGTAATCACTTACATGATCACTGATTTGTAACCTTTACTGAAAATACTGAACGCCTTCTTCCTAGAACGATTGAGACTGGCCATTGAAGTAGTTGGTAAGGTCATTTTTGAGCTGGTTGTAGCCTTCAGATTTTTCCTCCCGCAGATGCTGCTTCAGGACGCGGGAAAGATGACCATTCGATGGAGCAACATTTGGCCTAGACGGTGGATTTTCAACTTTCAACATACCACAGTCTTTTGGCATTGAGCCGAATCGAAATTAGCGATAGCTTTTATATATCACTCGTCATTGTTAGACATATTGCTGTAGCCTCACCACACTCAAAAATTTTGTCTATTAATTTATTCACACAAACCGTCATCACAGTTTTTATTTCGTGCATCCCAGTACTTCAAGCATTTGATTCGTTTTTCGTCTTATTCTTGAATGACGTAAATAGTGGTCGAGCATGTCTTCTTGCATTCTCGAGGATAATTTGGCTGTAGCGTTCTATAGGGCGTTCTTGTTGACTGCCGGAGATTGTTGGGGAGTGGGGAGGTGGTGTCGGCTCCACGCGTGTCGCGACGAATATCACAACCACTCGGCCACGTGGTGCAGAACACAAAAACGATAAAATGAATCATTCACTTAGATTATATTCTTACATTTTATTGATAAACTGATATTATTCATTCAAACAAGCTCCATTTGAGAATCTGTTTTTGGTAACGTTAGAAGTCCTTCGTGTTAAGCTCTTATAAACAGCTGTTTTTAGCTATACTATATACGAGATCAGCTAATTATGATATCACTGAATTCAACGTTGATTCACGAATTTATCTTCTTCTTTTAGTTAGCGATCGGTTGACTTCGCCACTGTCTCTACAGTCTATACCTCTGTACTCTTTACAATTGTGCCTTCTTATTATTGTACTGTTACTGATACTTCAAAGGGTCAAATCAAGTGTCAGAAGTTGCTCTACAGCAACATCAAGAAGCCTCGCATTACAAACTAGTGCAAAGTTTACGCAAGATCCATAATTTATCATAAGAATGGGAATTTAAACAAGTGTCAATTATAAATGGAATTAAAGATCAGTATGCTTATTCAGGCTTATTATGATTACGAGGGAACAAATGAAAAACCGATTTCATTCGCTGGAGAAAAGCTTTTTATAGTAGTGCTAGTAACCATTCGAAAGCTGAGACTTGAGGTTACCTCCCCACCTCGCCGCTTTATGAAACACTCCCTTTATAACGTTGTAGCATCCATTCCAAAATTATGTATCACACTCGTCTTTATTGCCAAAATTTTTATTACGCAATTTGATTCGCTGGAAGCCGAAAATCGTATCAATGTGCAGACAAATTTTTGTAGTATTTCAGTCAATCGTTTTGTCTAGACTTCCTTCCAAGACGGAGGAAAAATTCCTAATTAATCAGCAAAATACCAATCGCCCCGCCTCGTCCCGCCCCTGCGACGCTTCCTGATCCGGCCTTCCCTTGTCGAATAGCGTGTAGAGAACGTTACCAAAAATGTAAAACTCGACATTGTCTTCTCTGCTAAGTCGTATTTTCCAGAAAATAAGCACACAGCTAGAACCAGAAAATTCACCCTGTCTGATGATTGCTAATATTCTAAAGAAAGAGCTCTGTCCGGCGAGGTTCAAAGCGCAATTCAAAGGCCACAGGCGATCACATAATTACAAGAGCATTTTGAAAAGCAAACAGATTTTTGGGCTTTCCGAAGTTTGTGCTCTCTACGGAAGAAGTTTGCCCAGCTAAACATGAGCGAGATAAGATTTGAAAAAAACACGTGGTCGTGTGAAACATTCTTCTATTTTGAACGTTACAATGTTGTAAAGCGGTGTTTTGAAAAACCGGCAACGTGGAGCTGTAGCCACAAGTCACAGTTTGCTAAGCCTTTCTAACATAAAACCTCAAGATAATCAAAATCAAATGGCTAGAAGAAAATATTCCTAATCAGCTCACTTGGGTCGTTTGTCCGTTAATGTTCCAGTCACACATCACTTACTTCGACGCAAATAAATTTACATAGAACTTTTCAGCGATAAAATAAGTGCAAGATTTTTAAGGCATTTATTATTCTATATCTCAAAGGAAGGTTGACTGTATTACGTATCCTCATAAGTTACGGCACTAGAGCAACAAACGCCAACTTATAAACTAGAAATAATTAGAATTGCATAACAACACTATTTGAAGTATTGACCATCTATCTGACTTACCTCATCATGCCTGCTGAACGAAGCTATTATGGCAAATTGTTTTTTTACGAGTACAAATCTGGATGCAATGCACAGACCGTCTTCTAGAACATCAACCTTGCGAAGGCTCAAGATTTGTGTCTAAGCGAGCAGCTGCGCAGCTGCAATCGGGAGATGTCTTATCGACGTCGCCGCAATCTCATTCCGCCTCGAGAAAACGTTAGATTGCATATCTCCAAATTGATAAAAGGGAAGTTGACCCAAACGGAGCTGGGGTTGTTATATTATCCGCCGCACAGTACTGACTTGTTGCCGTCTGACTATCATATATTTTGCTCGCTGAAGCAATTCTTTGGCAAGATGATGTTCCTAAATATCAGTCGTTTACGTCAGAAGCAACGACGTTCCATCCAAGTCAGACCTTTTTAATAGACCACTGATATGCGTGGCTTTAAAAATGATTATCAGGCATATTGAAATTTGAGCTATGGTCTTAAGAAAACACTCGAAACGAAAGACATATTGAATATACTAGCCAAGAACAATCGAGTGTACAACGCTCTTGTTTGGTGCGAATTTCACTGGACATAGAGTGTAAAATGTTCGTCGTCGCTAACTCTTAGTGTGGGGACTGGAGCACCCACACAGGGTTGGCAAAAGAAGAGAAAGGAGTAACTGCCCGACTGACGAGATCGCAAGAACGAAACACGTGTATCGGGCTCTATAAGTCAGCCCTCTTCAAAAGACCACTGACATGCGTGGCTCGAAAGATGATTACCAGACTTTCTTTGAATCTATGGATGACAAGTTCTATAAGCACGGCACTGATTTGTTGCCTGAGAGATGGCAGAAATGCGTTCAGACTGTTGGCGCATACTTTGAGTAGTGTTGTCGAGCAAGTTTGATTCCTCCTTGTTGATAAATTTGGTGTTTTTGCTCTAATGCCAGGACACATGAGAGGACCTAATTTTTGGTAAGAGAAATATTGCTAAACTTCATCATCATTGCATTTGCAGCAAATCCCCCTATCGTATCGGTGTCGTCGAAGTAATCGATGGAGATCGTGCCCTATATAATTACGCAATCCATAGGGTTTTTTGTTTCATTAATGTCATTGTTCTTTTTTTCTGACAGTTTATCTTATTACTTGGACTAAAATAACATCAGTGGAAATTTTCTGTGACAAGAAGGGTGAACAAAAATTCACTACCAACATACACCAAGCTCCATTTTGGCATGCTGAAGTTTTTGGTTTACTGTAAGAAAGACAGACTGTTGGTACAGACATTTTTAAGCTTCCGGTCTTTCTTTTTTGCTGGAGGTGCTGATTCATAGAGTAGCCAAAATAACTTTAACTTTTTATTTCAAATTTTCGATATTTTTTGTTATTCAAGAGCTAGTGCTCCTAAGATAATCGTCAAGTGATAGCTAATGATAGTTTCTCTTACGCTTACTAACAACTTCTGAAAGTGGAAATTATTATTTTCCATCGATTTCAGCACGAATGAGAAGTGTACGCTGCTTGGTTCGAGTATTTTGTGAATCCTCTCTCTAGTGGAGTTTGTTTGGTAAGTTATCAGCGAGAATCCGGTGCATTTTTCATAAAGTGTCCGATGTTACTGTTTGGTTCAAAGATATGTGTCTCGGGTATTGAGTAGCAGAAGGTATCGGAATTTGAGCTGTCCTCATCACAATGAGGGTGCTTCTATATTTCCACGTCACTGACAAGCGAAATGCGAGAGCTGTGGAAAATAAAAGCGATGCAGATTTTTGTAGCACTGATGACACTTGAAATGAGTTCAGGTATTTTTTCGAGGCCACTGTGTCGTTTCCCAATTCTTAAAGGAATTCAAAGTGTTCGACTACATTCTTTACATAGACGCGATATGGGAGTAGTAAATCCGAAGAGGTAATTTACAAAGTCAGAAATCCAAGTATTTGGTGAAAGGTCTGGAAAAACACTTGCCATACGCATTCAACAATATGTTTGTAGCTTTTGAAATTCTCTTTAGTGCATAATATTGACGGTTCATCGTCTCAAAAAAAGGGAAAGGTGAGAAATAGTTTACTGATTTTTTCGCTTTAGGGGAAAACTAGTTTGGCACTCTTGAGTTCAAAATTGCAAAAAAGGCTTCTTTAGATAATAAAAAAAAATTTTCTACGAGCTACGAATATGAATTCTCTAGGCGAATCGGAGAATTTCTCGATCCAAAAGCGGAAATAATATTTTATGATCGTATCAATAACTGGAGATAGCGGCTGGATCATACCTAGAAGAAAATACAATTGGTCGCGAACTTTTCTCTAAGGAGAGTTTTCTTCCGATATCCATTATACTGAAGTCAACTAATGCATGTTATTTGATAAGTTCACGATTGTATGCTATAACGTTTGAGGTTTCGTAGACTCCGAGTTTAGGGTGCCAAGAAGCTTACATGGACACGACAATGGTGCTCTTCACGTAAGAAAATTTTAAGCCAGTTTTATGCGACGTCAGTGCGTTTTTCCGATACACCTTTTTCGAATGCTAGATGCCTACATGGAGGATTGTAGAGCAACCCGGTCTTCTTCTTCACCGTCGCTTTAAATGAATTCATCTAATGTTTGCAGCAGTACCTCTCACTTCTAAAATTAGCTGATACCTCTAGTGAGGCTAATAGTTGGTCTCTGGTCAATTATCACTTACTTATACTTAGATTCACATCACGTATGTCTACGACAGCCTATCGGGGTGAACCACATGAGGAAAGATTCTGATCACTAGCATTTTGTGCTCGCGCCTATGACGACATTTTGTTTTCTAAATTATTCAAGAAGAGGTCCTCTTCATCCATGCAAAACTCATCATTTCCTTTGAAAGATTGTTTCTCATCATTTGAATTCTATGGAACTTCACACATGCGTGAATGAGTTTGGTTACGATTTGATAACAAGTTTCTTCTTTTCTCATCGTCATGCCTAATTTTGAATTTTCCCTGAGATCCTAAGGAAAAGGCGAACCAGGAAGTTCAAAACCTTGCACAGAACAGTTGCCGACAAATATGCATAGGAGAGAGATTCATGCTTCTCGACGACCACTACTATAATAAAGCCTATTCTTGTGTTTAACCAAATCTACTTATTACTAGCCTACTGGATCACCTGAGATTGATTATTGTGGATATGTGACCTCCAAATATTAAAGTGGACAAGTGTTAAGTTGAATATAGGATCTCACCAAAAACAGTTGACTCCAGAGTGAAGCCCAAAAGGTCAGCACATTTTACACGTACCTGGCTGAGTAGATCCTGCCAAAAAACCATATGAATTCGCCAATTTGCCTTCAAATTCACAGCAGAGGAAAGCATTTCTCCGAGCTCTACTTGTATGAAGCCTGCATTCGAACCGCGTTGGGAAACAACACCACATTTGGAAAGATCAAAATTATTCCAAAGGTTTTCATTTACTTGTCTACTCTTTTTTGATATTCTAAGGATAAACTCTTTTAGACTGTTTACTTTTTGCGATGTTCTATGTTTAAGAAATTTGTGCTTAACCACCTACATTTATGGGCATTTTATATAAAAGTATCAACGAATGAAACAATCTCATCATTAATATTGCAGACATCTATCCAAATCAAAGAAGAAATTTCTCAAAATTTGTTGATACATCTCTCTTCGGAATTGTGACAAATCTCAAGACTGACTGTCTATTAACTTCAGCATGCTTCGGTGATTTTTTTCTTTTTTCTTAAGCTGGGCACGAGGTGTTAGATACAAGCTTTATTCACACAATCAAACAGCTAACGTTTCGGCAGGTCGCCTTCGTCAGAGCCTAGAAAGGTTGAAGTTGTTTACAATCCAACCAATCAAACATTTCCATCACTTCTTTAGAGAAAATATCAGACCTAGATTTTGATCGCATCAAGCACAAAGTCAACCTTTAACATAGTCACCGTTTTTTTATTGTAATGACCATTGAATGAACAGGTGAAGAACAAAGGAACGGTAATCACATAGGCCAGTAATGCATTATACCCACTAGAACAACAGTTTTATATACTGACTCATATCACGGGTGATTACGAGGCATTCTTACCTGCGGTTCGTAGCTGGACTGGTCATGTTTATCCAGAACGTCTCAAGTGTCTTTCGCGCTAATGTTTTTGCTCCTGCTCAAGGATGGTGACCTTTATTCCCAATCCACCGGCATGCTTTTGGGCTCTATGTAAACCCGCGGGGTATTTTTTCCAGCATAGCGCATGTCAGCTAGATGTTATTCTACGTGATCATAGAGCGGCCTATTCGTTCAGCCAATATATTTATCGTCGCATGCTTTGCAAAGATTAGGTACACTGTGCCCTTCACTCATGCAATCACCGTCTCCGCCACTAGGAGCACATTCGGCAGTTTTTTGTTGTGCAGTCGGCGGTCATATAAGCGATTACAAACTAATTGGCGCCTAAGAGTGTTTGGTGGTATTTCTGTTATTGATACCAGATGTTCTAAGCCTGCTCTTTCCAAACAACGTTTTATAGCCGTACTTATCTCATCTGAAAAACAGGAGGATAAATGGATCTTACTTTTTCTAGAACTTTCGTGCAAGGGCGTGTTGTTTCTTCTAAACCTAAATCGGGAAGTTACAAAGTTGTAGCCATTGGAAATGGTTAATTTTCGAGCTAGCTTTTCGGATTCTCTTATCTGCTCCTCTCCGGTGCACACACCAGCGGCTGTTCGAAACATGTCTCTCACTAACGCCTTTTTTTAGGTGGGAGGAATGAGAGGAGAGATGGTAAACCAGGATATTCTAACTCTACCCAGGAAATCTTACTAACCAGGAAATCAACACATTATATACCTCTTGCGCAGTGCAATATCGCTATCACTGCAATAGGATCGCCTGGGAAAAGCAGCTCCATGACAGCAAGACTTCTTCCAAAAAATCATAACTTGACCGTACTAACTAATAATAAGGACTTGAAAACACTGTTGCAAGGCCGTTTTTGTGAATGCATGGGAAATGATGCACAGTGAGCACGTCATTGAGAAGAAAATATGACAGAATCCTAAGCAGAGTCAATCTAGCGCGATCCGCTTACG
The DNA here is from genome assembly GCA_019055375.1 of Parelaphostrongylus tenuis. Classification (NCBI taxonomy): domain Eukaryota; kingdom Metazoa; phylum Nematoda; class Chromadorea; order Rhabditida; family Metastrongylidae; genus Parelaphostrongylus; species Parelaphostrongylus tenuis. The sequence continues at coordinate 22,204 of JAHQIW010001550.1, forward strand.
GATTCTTCAAGTCAACGAAAAAACTCAAGAAGTCACAGCAGACAGACACTTGTGAAGGCACAAGGCAGACTGTCGTCATATCTATACGAGCAGATTGGTGAAGGAGCTGAGTGGAAACGGTGAACGAAAGTTTAGGGAGCTCTCTGGAGGTTAAAACTTAGTGTCAATGTACAAATTCAATACACTTCAGTGCTACGATGACGTAAAGAATATTACGTTTTGCGATCGGAGTAATTTAGCCCGTCTCATGATCTTCACAGCTAGTTTATCAAAATCTAGTAGTAAGGTTTATGTTAAGAGCATTTTTCATTTTAAAATGTGGAATATCATAAATAACACGTCTACAAAGGTGTTTTCGGGTGCAAAAACACCCAAATTGACACCTCTACAAAGATGTTTTTGGGTGCAAAGAACAACTACTTTTCCAAAAAATTGTTCATTTTCAACGCTGAAGTCACATCTCCATTCGTTCTTTGAGAAAAAAAAATGAATATCCCTGGCCTCTTAATCGCATCAGCGTGATTTTGTAAACCTCTTCTTTCAAAGGCGAGTGTGAAACAAAATTTTGTTCTGGGCACTACAGCGTTATGAAAGAGTGTTTAAATAACCAGCGACGTGTAGTTGTAGCCAGATATTAAAGCTTTTGAATGATTACAAACACTCTTGTGAAAAATATCTGTTCAGCAAATGAGATCGATTTATAAATTTGTTTCCATATAACCAAATTGTATGTACATTTCGAGTGTTTTAACTGAAAAACGCTCAATTTTCAATATATCTCATAATTATCACTTGAGCTAACATGTCATGTGGTCAGTTAATGGGCTCTTGGACAGCCCTATACACGTGTTTGGACCCTACTCCCATCAATCGGGCAGAACCCGTTGTCTTTAGTCTTTAGCCAGTCCTCTCACGAGCACCTCCTCTCCCTATAAAGAGGTAGGTGGTAACGATCGATTTACTGTACTATTGTCAAGTGAAAAATCACAAGATCGGCAATGTTCGACTCTCGACTTCTATCGGCTGATATTTGTGTAATATTATTACTTTATTCCGAGTGTTCTATTAAGACCAAGCTCAAATTTCAATATATACATAATTATTACATGACCCAATATGCCACAAGGCTAATAGAACACTCGAAATAATGGTATGATATTGCACAAATACCAGCCGAGAGCAATGGTGTCGAAAATTGCCGATCTTGTAATTTTCTACTTGACGAACTTGACGACAGTCCAGTGTAAATCATTCGTCGCTACGTACCTCTTTATAGGGAGAGTGGGGGCTCCTTAGAGAAGTGGCAAAAGACTAAAGACGACGGGTTCTGCCCGACTGACGATAGTGTAGGGTCGAAACACGTGTATCGGAATATACAAGAGCCCATTAACAGACCACAAGACAAGTTGACTTAGTTAATAATTATAAGATAACCGGATTGTGCCAAATGCTTCCATATAGCAGAAAAGTACAAATTTTTATACCCCACTTATCAGTGAAAGAGAACATTTTGTTATTTTTTGTGCAGGCGTAATGAATAAGTGGTTGATCGAAGGTTCCATATAAAAATACATTTAATGAAGTATTATGTTTTAGGGCAAGGGAGAGAGTTCGTGACAACTTGATGACAAATATTAAGTGTACGAGGAACGTGATTTCATGATTCATAACGGAAACCAAACAATTGGCAAAGTATTTCAGAACTCCACTTTCGTATGTCATTTCTTAAAATGTTTATCATGTCCTTGCTTTACAAAAAACTTCAGAAATATTTCTAACGAATGAGATCTTTAAAAAAAAACTATTTGGCCAGGTGGTGTAGGAGTAGCACGCGTCCCTGTTATAGATGAAACGCGGGTTCGACTCCGTTTGAGGTGATATTCTTACTCACCACTCAATTCTCTCAGGAGTTTCAATTTCAAAATTTATAACACCATCGTTTTTTTTTGTTCTGAAAAAGCCTCTTTAAACTGCTGTAGAAGCGAAAATATGACCATATTTCACACACGACGCTCACTTTTTGCTCGGCTAGGAATTGTGGATGGTCCTACAGATATTTATCTAGTAGCATGAGCTTTGATGATTCTGAAGCTAAATGGTTTTTTGGAGAAGTCTTCATAAAGCGCTGGAAAGGCGAAAAAATAATGTTTGACTCTTTTGAGATTTGGCTTACCTGTATGGTGTGTTTACTTGGCAATCTAAACTGGGGATAGAAGGCTGAAGCTGATGAAACGACAGAAGAAAATTCTTAGCGATTCTGATACAATAGAGCTAAAAAGTTAGAGACTGAATAGAACAGTTTCAAAAATGAAGAAGAACCTACTTTTTAGGGGAGGCTTTTAGATCGATGCGAGCAGCTCGCAGTGCAACCAAGGTTTTTTCAGAAAACCACGCAATTTTTCGAACGTGCCAACATTTGAGGTATATAACGAGTATTGAAAGTCCAACAATATGGAAATATAGGCTGTGTCGTTAAAGTGGATAAGAAATGTGATCTGATAAGGAAGTGATACCCCTGCTTTTTTGTGTAGCAAATAAAACCTGAGTCTTGCCGCTAATAGGATTATCACTAAACAAAATAAATAAGTGAAGATTAGCTACAACGTCATGAAACTGATGGAGACAGGAAGGCAACGTGGAATAAATGGCTTTCAGATAGGAGACCAATGAAAGTCGGCAGTGTTGGTGGACAACCAACGCAAGCTCAGTCATGAACATATTGTATCGATTTCCTTGAATAACTTACGATTCGGGTCGAATACTAATTTACTGTTGAGCAGATGTGGAGTAATATCGGTTCTAACGGTTTCTCAATGTCGATACTCATGTATCATACCTTTATGAAGACAAGGTCGAAGGCTTGGATAGGTCTTGCAGAGGTAACATTCAATTGATCACACCTTTTGACTTTAACAATGGCAGTGTAGCTGGCTACACGGAAAGTGAACGAAGATGGTGAGAAGCTGTTTTAGAGTGTAATGACGACCAATCAGATATATTTGAATTTCAAGAAAAGTACTCCTTCGAGTAGTGAAGGTTACAATGTCTTGATCAAGACATTTTGACGTAATATGGTTCTGTTTGAAAAAGGGTGCGTCTTTTGTCGCAAGACACATCCGACTGCCCCAAAAGCTACACAGGCAAATAGCTCTATTAAAAATTTCTCTTTAGTAAGAGAATTAAAGCTTAGCGACGGATTGTTAAAAAATTCAGGTTTTGTCGACAACATTGATAAATACAGTTGTATCATTCAATCACTTTGCGATGTTTTAGAAATGCCGAGCGTTGGAAATTCATAGTGTACACAGCTCGGCAATGATATGGTAGAACGATGGCCTGAGAAAAGAAGAGCCGCGCCCGTCGAGACCCAGAAATTGAATGTATAAGATTGCTCTTGACACTCCCACTGAGCATTAGATCTATCCATATGAAGACGAAATTGGAAGATTTGAGAGTTCAATTGACTGAAGCACGTGAACACTTACATAGATTGTTTTATCTCTATCTGCGGGTAACCACGTCCTAGGATTAGTAAAGCGGTATCAGATGAGGACTAGTGAACTGGTAAGCCGTAGAGTTGATGAACTTAAGTTTTAAGGCTTAATAAACAGTTGGTAACTTATTTATGGCACCGGAGAATGGGCGATAATGATTTCGATTGTGAAACGCCATGTACGAAACTTTACTAAAAATTTTGAGGAGATTAAATGAATATCTGGCTTTTACAATAACTAAGAGTGGTCTTTTGATGTGTCAATTCAGTGGTGCTACTATCTAAAACAAGTGATGCACTAGTCCTCGTTCATGAGTAATGGAAAACTTGATGATTATGCGATGCAAGATTGGACTACCGACCACGTGTGTGGTGTAGTGCACCTCTGTCCACTGCTTCATGCGCGCTCCTTCGAGGCATAACGTATTCAAATGCGGAGGACATCTCATGAAGAGCGAAAAACATTAAACAAACTATTATACTTCTATCCTCTGGACTAATTTTGATATGTTAAAAGAGACGCTGTGTAACCAATGCGCTGTGTAACCAACCATGTACATCGAATATTAATATTCCAGGAACACGTCATGGAGGTATGATCCAAACTTGATCGTTACTCGTAAGGAAATAGACGATCGACTACAGCAGTTTATTAGAGTTGCTGATATCAAAAGACAAAAATCGAGTCTTTAGTTAGAAAAGTATTTTAACACCGTTTTCCATTAAAGGTTTAAAGGCCAATGGCTGTTTTTTTTTCTCGTGAAAAGAACAGTTCATATTTCACCGCTATTTGAGGCTACTTGTAGCGCAGCACATAAGTGGGAAATATTAACATTCATACCCAAAAGAACTGAGTGGTGAGCAAAAACAAGCAATAAAAAAAGCAGAAAAAATACTGGGACTGCGAAGTATTACTTGGCAATGGCTGTCAGCTCGATTGAATTTATAAAGCGAAATCGCATACCCGACCAAACCTGTTAAGGTTGGTGGCTGATAGTTAACATAGAGATGCCGAAGAATGAGTGGTGGCGCAAATATGCCTCGGTGGTTTAGTGAAAAGCGGTTCAATTCCCGCCTAAGGTCGTGTTTTTGCTCACCTCTTTCTCTTAGATATATTCGCGACATCATAATGTCAATTCTCTCGGATATATTTGTAACATCATAATACTGAGAAAAAGCAGTAAAAATACTAGGATTTTGAAGTAATAACATTTAGTGGCTTCGGAAACTGCCGTTTGTTTGATGACAATGAAAACCGAAGTTTCCAATGAGACAATGTGAACGATTGCCAATTGTGACCGAAAATCACAAAGAAGGAAAGAACTTTTGTTCCGTATTTCACAGTTCTTTATTTCTTATTCAATCGTTTTCTGAAACAATTGGAAATAAAAAAGGAATAATTGGAGTAAAGGTAATGGCACGACCTATCTGAACACCTGATCACTCTAAAAGGAATGTTATTCGAATAATTTCGTTTCGATAATTTCTATTTCAGCCTTATATTGTAAACTGTTGACTGTTCATCCTTCAGAGTCAAATTTGCTATGTTTAGGTGAACACATGTGTCATTGCAGCAAATATTCACACTGAGTGATGTGAGTGAGGCCTGTCTCGCTCTGTTCACTTCGAGCTTTTCTAACGTACAGCGTTAAGGGGTAATATTGTATACATTACTTATTATTGAGTAGATTAGACACACTACATCATTAGCACATCGCCTTCTCCCCTTTCATTTCTCTGCCAAAATTATTCAATGAGGATTTATTAACGATGCCAGCCAAGAGCAGTCGAGTGTACAGCACATTCATGAACAACACATTCATGTGTTCATCCAATATAATTTCACTTAGTGGACGATGTAAAATGTTCGTCGTTGCCTACTCTCAGTATAGCAGACTGAGCGTCCCGAGAGGACCGGCAAAAGGCGAAGAGTACCGCCCGACTGATGAGACCGTCAAGGTCGGTCGAAACACTTGTAATGGGCTCAATAAGTACTCTACAGTCCGTTTCCACCATCTGTCGTCCGATCCTCTTAGTATATGACCAGTCCATCTATGCTTCGCTTTTGATGTGAATTCTCCTGGATCACAAAAATGAGACAAATTTTTCAGATACGAGCTGCGCAAGTCGGCTAGGTGATGTGACTGTCGACTGATTTTTAGAAGAGATCGTTCAAGTGCTCTGTGAGACGTTCGCACTAGTTCTCCGCTGCATAACAGAGTGCTGGCAGGACTGTTGAATCGAAAAGGTTAGCGCGTGATTCAGTGTCCGTTATTTGGTCGGTGGCTTCTTTGAGAGGCCCCAATGCGACCCACGGCTGCTTTACTTCATCTTCGAGTCCCTCCTCCATGTTGTTCTCCATCTTCTGTGAACGATCAAACGATCACGATACACGTACGAGGAGGTCTTCGTGATCAAAGGTCCATTCAGTCTGATATGTTCTTCATTGTAATTGGTTTTTCATGAATTGAGCTTTTATGTGATATATGCGCAGTACGATCTTTTTCCCCATTTCACTGAGTTCTTTGAGCACCGTCTTGCGAGAACAAGACAATCTCATCCGCAAAACGAAGGTTTGACAGGAATTTTCCATCAGCGCGTATGCTCTTCTTGTCTCAATCGAGCGATTTCACTATCCATTGCAGTGCGGCGGTGAACAGTTTTGGCGGCATCGTATCGCCTAATCAAGCCCCTTTTCCAGTGGGTATAGTAAGAGGCTTCATTTACGCTCAGCGGAACGAAAATCTCCGGATGCTCCAGTTAGTCTATTTAGGCCGTAAAATCAGTATGATGAGCAACCTAGTTCCAGAGCTGACCAGGAAGAAACGAGCAGCTTGGGGAGCGTTTAAGAGCATCGAAGTGTAGTGAAGAGGAAATAGAACGTCTGACTCCATCCCCACCTTTTCGCTCGACGATTACCCCTGCCCTAAAGTATGCAGCAGAAACGTGGTCGCTGAGGATGAAAGATCACTTGGCGTTATTGAACGCGCGATCGAAAGGCCGATGCTAGGAGTAATCCGTATCTCGTAAATGAGAGAAAGGATCTGAAGTTCCAACGTACGTCAACGGTCGAAAATCAGAGACGCCGGACACGCCAGGATATCGAAAATAAAGCGGCCAAACACGTGATGCCTTTCAACGGCAACCGACGGACGAGAGCCGTTACCGACTTTATTCCTCGGGACATAATGCGCTTTACAGGAGGACCACCGACCCGATGGTCCAGTTTCTTCACGAAAAGCATAGAAGAAAGGTATGATTCTTAGCGAATCCCTGAAACGAGGAGACCCACTGGGCTGCTCTTACACTCGTTAGGGAAAAATGAAAGTGTTCTTGGTACCCGCTTAAGTCACTTGACGATCAACGGGACGACAGGTAATAGAGGTGATGATAAGAGGTCGATGAAAGAATGTATTTTGGTACAGTTCCGATAGCAATCTGATAAGGTTCTTATATAACACAGGTCCACCATGATCAACAAGCGCTGACAGGGCTGCGTTCGTTTCAACGATATGAAATGCTTTTTCATAGTCCATGAAAGTTAAGATTAAGGAAAGCCTTCCATAATCCTTGACACGGTTTGGGTGTAATACATGACGGCAGAATCTCTGTCAAAGTCCTGCTTGCTCATCTGGTTGTGCCTCATCCAAAAGGTCTTGGTATGCACAGAAATATGATCAAGTATTACTCACGAGATATGCTGAAATTTGAGCGTGGTCTCAAGAAAACACTCAAAACGAACGGTGTGATGTTTAAAATAACAGCCACGAACAATCGAGTGTGAAAACTGCCAGTTTTTCACTTAACGGCAGTTGTGCAAATCGTTCGTCGTCGCCTACTTTAGTGTGAGGTACTGGGATACCCCGACGGGATTGGTTAAAAAGATTGAAAGACGACGGATTCTGCCCGAATGATGAGGCTGCGCAAGGCCGAAACACATGTATCGGGCAGTAAAATGGCTCATTAACAGACCATATGGCATGTTGGACCAGATACTAATCATGAGATATGTCGAGATTTGAGCGTGATTTTAAGAAAATATTCGAAGCAAACGAGGTAATAAGGGGTTAAGAATATTTCAGTAAGGGGAATCGATAGAAATCGGAAAATCAAAAGAAAATCAAGGGAAAAGAAAGAAGGCAATGTGATAGTGGCGCAGAACCGGGAGGAAATCAAGAACAGCAATGCCATATTAAGGCAAGCATTTGTTACATATTTGCTCTTGAAGCGAACTATGCTGTTTAATTCAATTGGAAAAGACACGAATGTCCAATGCGAGCTCCAGTCAAGAAGCGTAGGTAAGAGATATGCTACTCATAATCAATGTTCTCCATGACTTTTATAACTTTATATGAAATGCACTGCCTCGTGATAACCAATTTGTTTAGTAACCGTTACTTTTCAAGTTGACTAAAATCTGTTGTTGATGTCTGGTAATATGCTGCCAAGCGTAGGAGGTTGGTGATTCAATCAAGAGGCTTACATATTTACGATATTGCAGGAGTGCAATGTCGATGAAGAATCGAATCACTGTAGAGAATCTATCAGGGGAACCTATGTTGGCCAATCTGACTAATAAGGTTTTCAGATTATTAATGTGGGGTGGTGATATGATCTGTATGTAGCCTTCGTCATCTCCAAAGAAGGGCTCAGAAGACTTTTTGACAATGAGAATGAAATAGTCTGATAGTGAATTCATTAAACGCATCCGTTTTTGTCAATCTCCTATATATAAGAATTTGCATAAATACAATAATTTCACTCATCAAAATCACCTTTAGATTTTCAGAGTCTTTTAAAATAGTTCATAGAAGATCTAGAGGGTATACTACGAGAAAATTATAAAGATTTACATCCGAAAAGACTTTTTGAAAAATTCCTAAAAGATATGAATGCTGAGCAAAAACATGACCTTTGGAGGGAGTTGAACCCGTATACCATTCATACCGGGGACGAGTGCTACTACTACACCACCGAAAACACCGCCTACTCCACACTCTTTCTCTTCATTATTTTTCTGTTGTGACTATCAGCCCACCAACCATTGACGGGTTTGGTTGGGTAAGCAATCTCGCTCTTTAAACTCAGTTAAGCTGAAAACCATTGTACTTACATATTTCCAAGATTTCTTATGTTTCTATTTTGTATGAGGTCGAATTTTTGTGGGAGATTGTCTTTTTACCGTGCTGTAATTGGGGTCTTAACACTGAAAAGTCAACACGGAATTTTTCCATTCACAAAATATGGATTCTCAAGGTACTTACACTCTGACCTAAACGAAAATTACTCAAACTGTACCTGAAATTTCTCAGATACTCACTTGGAATCATTACTTTTTCAGCCGATCAGAAAAAGCTCGTCATCTCTTCATGCACATCAGCTTGTCGATTCAGCTCCAATTCGGAAGTTTTCCTTATCAAAGCAGAGCCTTGTAAGTCTGCTGCGTTTTTAGCCATCCCAAGTAGCAATCAGCTATAAAACCAACAGCAAAAGTCAGAGCACAAAAGAATGTCATATAAGAGAAAGAAAAACAGTGGTTTTTTAACAAATCGTTGAAATCGGAGCACAACGGGACTACTTTGTCCTATACAACTGAAACTATAGCAAAAATCTTAATGGAATGTTTGTCACCACGAACATATAGACTTACACGCCGATAACTGTTCAATCTTGTGAACCTTTGTAAAGATGAGACGAGATGGCGCAGTGGTTAGTGATAAAACGTCTTAAAAACGGGTCATAAGCGAAGTACCTTTTGATCTCCTCCCAAAACTCTTTTTTCAATCAGTCATCTGCCCCTCATGAACCTTTAGCTTGGCTACCTCAAAGACTGTAAAAAATGGCCTCGACTATTATCTTAGGAGACTCTGAAAAACGAGAGCATCCTTTTACTGCAGCCAGAGCAACACATGAAATATTTGACGACTTCAGCGCAGTAAGAATGCGAAGGGGGAGATTCGGGCACATGAATGACTAGGATCAACACAATAGATTTTATGTCGTGTCAATTACTAAAATAACGAATTTTCAACAGTAGAGAAAAGGTAGTGACCAAAAGAGATTTCAAGGCGAGGGCGGAGAGCGCGTGCAGCGCAGTGGTTAGGGATGAATTCCAGTACACACGAGGAGATTGATTCGATCCCTCATATCATCATCACCATGCTTTCCATTCCTCTAGAGGCCGCTAATCTGCTACAAGAGATGAAGAGATGAACCACTGATTTGATACTTGCTGGGCCGCCACAGGCAATTGCACAGGTGATGTAGCTCTAACAATAAGATCACTTTCTAGATGTTTGGAAAAGTCGAGCGCGTAGAGCATCTATCAGAAATTTGTTATCACTGACCTCTTTACTTAGCTTTTAACATTTATCGTAATCAGCAAGTTTGATTAAAATTAATGAAAAAATTTTAAATGCATGCAAAAAACAGAATCTGTGAAGAGTGATGACCATAATGAAATCAGTCAAATGAAAGAAGGTATACGCATAAAAGTTTAGGTTATAGAAATCTCAAGGAGTTAGTCTCAAAAAAAGTTCAAGATTATGTGGAGAAAGCACAAGTTGTAAAAGTTGAAATGTGAAGGTTGCTAATGCGATCAGTGCTGATTGTCAGTCAAAAAGTTCTGAAAAATTGATTTTCTGTGAATTGTTGAGCAGTCGTAAGAGTTTATTGAAAGCTTTATTGGCCTTACTATATGAGATATCGATTAATTACGGAGGCAAGGAAGATTACCAGATGAAAATGCACGGTTGGCAAATTATGAGTAAACATCAGTTTGCATAGGTCAAATCGGTCACCGCCACGTGGAAATTCGCTTACTCCAGTCTTTAACGGGTAGTTGGAGATAGAAACCTTGGCGAAAATGGACAAAATAGAAGCTCAGCAGTCGTCTTCTTCGATAAAATGTCGACATCTCACACCGTAACATTTAAAATGTGGGCAGCTAGAGGATAATCTTTACTCGGCTTTGAGTCGAAGTAAACACTTCGTCGCTATTGAAAATGAATTCATTGAAGCTTGATTGGTGCACTTAAGAAGTTTTCTACGCAAAAAAATTCTTTGTACAATATTATTACAATCCCCAAGAAGCACATTAGTGTTTGATTGTCCTTGATTGCGAAATAAACTTCTCACGCAACTGGCGGCGCGATGGCGCGGAAAGCCTGCAATGACATTGTGGTATTCGTTCAATGAAGTTAAAATTTATATCGGCCCTTAAAAGGATTTCCGCTGTCAGTCAGTAGAAAAATTTGATAAAAGAAACTTCAATGGGGCTTTGGGTAGTGGAAACAACGCCAGTGTTTCCTCGAAAACCCTGCTTTTCTGATGAAGAAAGGTGGTTGTACTTCGAAAGCAAAACGTAATCTTCTTTTCGCTGTTGAAACATAGTGTGGAAGGCTTTTTCACAAACGAGCTCAATTTTGAAATCAACATTTCTCAAGATGTTGAATGATTAGTGGTATTATAGTGCGAAATTTACAAAAGTAAAGATTTGAAAACAAACAAAATGTCATAGTGTAATTGTAAATGTGTGTCTTTTTGAAAAATGTTGATTTCCCGCTAAAGCATAGAGAATTATCAAACACATGATCGTTGTTATCCCAAAATAACCCTTTGTAAAAGTCTCTTCAGGGACACTTCATCATTAAATGATCATAATGCCCCTTTAAAACCTCTGTTATCTACACCTTATTTCAATGTGGCGCATGAATAGCCTGCTTTATGCGGAACATTAAGCTTTCTTACGCCGCAGTCGAAGAGTTCTTAATAGGTCTTCTCATAAGTTTTGGCACTAGAAAATAAGTATTAACTAATTAACCAGAAATGATTTAAATCTGCTTGACAACACTATTTAAAGTATGCACCTTCAGCCCAAGACATTTCTGCCATCTTTCAGGCAGCATATCAGTACCGCTTCGTGCAGAGCTTTCTCAGCTTTCTTTGGTATTAAATTTGTCCATACCCGTCGCATCATGGCAGCCCAACAAAGCCTTTTATTGCAGTTTGCTGCTTCATGAGTACGACTTGGAGCGCAATGCATAGACAGCCTTCGACAACATCGACCGTGCAAAGGCTCAAGGATTTATGTCTAGAAGAACACGTTTCGTTTCTTTGCTGAGTTTCGTTTTGATGTCATGAGACATAGAGCCTTCGTGCATTGTATGACATGTTTCGTATAACTCTCCTCCATCACCACAAAAAATTTGTGATCAGCTAGACTTTTACCAGTCTACATCGATATTCAGCTGCTGTGTGTGTGTGTGTGTGTGTGTGTGTGTGTGTGTGTGTGTGTGTGTGTGTGTGTGTGTGTGTGTGTGTGTGTGTGTGTGTGTGTGTGTGTGTGTGTGTGTGTGTGATTATCGAAGGCAATAGCAAATGTTTTCCAAGGCTTTACAGAAGGGATAATCGCCTTTGACTGTATATTGCCGGCTGCCATTTGTATTGAGCACCACCAGATATCCTTATGAAACTATCTCTTCAAACGTTGATTGAGCACTACGCAAATTTGCTTCATGTTTTAGTTATAAATCAAGTGTTCGTAAAGATATGGCATAAGAAGAAAAGTTGAATATCTTTGAATATTACTGGCAATCAACTGCACCGCACCGAAGATGTATGCGCAGAATTATATATATATATATATATATATATATATATATATATATATATGTGGCGTAGTGGTTAGAGGTGCTCTGCGTCGCAAGGTCAATGGTTCGATCTCGCGCTCATGGCTCACCAAGCCATCCATCCCTCCGGGGTCGGTAAACTGGTACCAGACAGGTCTCAGACTTATCTGGAAGGATAAGCAGCACTGACTCGGTTTAGCGGGAGGCCACCGCGAGTCATTGTAAAGGCCAGATATGCATTCAATCACCTCAAAACGAAGTTAAAAATTGAAGTCGAATGCATGGCGCATCCCTCAAGGATTGATCAACGCCGATAGCTTTATCCTTTATCCTTTATATATATATATATATATATATATATATATATATATCGAGTACTGAATTCAGGCTTTCAATTCTTGATTCTTAACTCCTCAACTGCGCTATGTTGGATTTCAGATAATGTTCTCGAATGCCTACGAGAGCTGCGAAATGTAAAAGAATTTCAGTGAACAATTTGAGCTCACTTTCACCTATGATCGTAGCTGGCGCGATATTCATCATTCAACGCTGGGATGTGCTGAATATATTGTACGTGATACGAAAGTAATAACAACCTTTAACTTCGAGACAACTCATTTCAGCTCTTCCTAAATTCTTCTAGCTGAAACAGAATTCATTAAGATATGTAGCGCCTACATCTTATTATCTTCGAAATTGATTATCTTCGCTTATCAAGAAAAATCTCCTTTTCTACAACATAAAAGTGGTTCGTCCATATTTTCCCATGGGCAGGGCTCTGATTGCTGGCATGAAAACAAATGAACAGAGATCTTATCGACAATGTCACAGCATTGCTCTCAATATACCGTTCTACTTTTACACGAAAGCTTAGTTTTCGAAAAAAAAGCCGAAAGGCTACGTTTTGTTCTCAGCGTTTTGAAAATGTCAACTCTGAGAATTCGGAATGAACGGGTGCACGAGATCTTTCATTCAGAATTCTCGAATCCTCTGATGATGGTGAAATCATCATGAGATGTTGAGAACATTCGCTTTTCGCGTTATGTATTGGTCAAACATCGCCTACACTTGTTAATCAGAATCGATATGGAATGAGAGTTCAGAATCGATATGGAATGAGAGAGAGAGAAGTAAATTTGTACAATAACAATCGCCATTCAGTACGCCGACGAGGGCCAGTGTTTGCGCTTGTTTTGAGCGTTTCGTTTAGCCAATATGTATGACCTATCAAAACCGTTTCTGAATAAGAGTTGTCGCAGTTTACTGGAATATCAATGTGGTATATTGTGCTGCTATAAAATACAACAACCTAAGTGAAATCATCCACTTTCATTGTGTCCCATTTGTTACTTATTCGCCTACTTTCATATATTTATGGTAGCTGAAGTTTTTCGTGAGCAAGTACTGTCATCACCCGTAATATATTGTATTCCACATCGTTTTTGATCACACCGAACCGAAGCTTTGAAAACTGTGTGTCAGAGGACTTATTAGTGTGTCAGTGCGTTAACTCAAAACTCTAAAGAAATAATCTTTTACAAACAACATCATCACTATCGATTCTTTTCTTGACTTTAATTGCTGTCCAGTTTATTAAACTGCAGAAATAGTCGATCATTTCTTCCTTGAAATGTACAGAGTTTCCTCCTAACTTTTCTCTTGATTCTTTCTCGTTTCGGACTAAAAAAAAAAACTAAGAAAATCTAAGTTTTGCCAGTGTATTTGTTGCCAAGATTATTTTTTTTCCTTGCAGATCTATCTAAATTTATAGGTTCTGTAAAAAATTCGTGTCTTTTGGTTTTTGATATGATTTTGCAGTGAAATAGCATGATTTTGGCATTGTGCAATTGCTCATTTTCTTCCGAATATCTTAGTGCACAATTTGCCTATATTTGCTGCGAAATGGAGCTATCTTGGGAATGAATTCGCTTGCTACTCATGCACGAATGGCGCGTAGGAGGAAATGATATTAAAGCGGCGTAAGATTAATGATAATTCTTGTGGACGACCCGAGCTCAGTTGATCCTACGGGCTGTTCTCTTCAGCTCTGAACTTCGCTATCCACTTTCTATCCGTCATTTCTGCAACGGTATCATCACCTCAAGCTCCATTAACACGTTGACAACGACGTTGAAATCCTGCACGGCTCGAGGCGTCGTGGCTTGGCGAACGTGGCGGCTACAATGACAAATGAAATGTGGATCTCTGTCGTCACTAAGGGAATTGTTTATCGCTAGTAAACGGTGAAATATGATAGGAGAGACATCGATCAAGCTATCTGTCGCAGAAATAATAGCGATGCTTTCTCCCAAAACCTCAGATCTTGAGGGAAAAGGCAGATACTCACTGGAACGAACTCTGCTTGCAAAACAGCTTTTTTTCAGGAGGAAGTAAATTACAAAAAATTCCACAAGGCAAACTTGGTGTTAGATTAGGCATTTCACATGCTATCTAATAATGCAAAAACATGGATGGAAAAGAAGAAACGAAATCATTTAACAGATGGAAATATGTTTCCTTCAACAACAATGTGCTTTTCTCGTTGAAACATAGATGATTTTTTGATACATGGGCATTCTCTTTGCCATAAAACTCTATAAAGACCTCTTCTGCTATATTTAATCATTTTATTACCATAATATCTCCTGAGTACCTCATATTAACGAATGAATTCCCATATTTCCATTGTAAGGCGTGATAATAAAGATTCCCGCCAAGCCGCACTGCCTCACACCAGCTAGTAACAGCTGAGATAATTGTCAACGTGTTAATCTTGTGCACCGTACGCGCCGTCCGTGCATGAGTAGCAGGCGAGTTTGTTCCCACGACAGCTCCATCTTAAAGTAAGTATAGGCAAGCTGCTGACCAAAATGTTCACAAGGAAATGCGCAATCAAACGACCTTCTAATGAGGTTCATTTTAAGGGGAATGTATGTTTTAAAGTTGACAGCCGCCATAGCTTTTTTTCCCTTTTCAATTTAGTTCCGATACACACAGCTTAAATGCTAAGTCCTTACCGTTCCATTGATCCTTTTTTTCAGAGACTCCTACATATTTCAGCAGTAATGTGTAGCATTCTTTTTCCCAGATCAATCCACAGTACTACTTGAGCTTTTCGAATAAAAGCAATAGAATAATGCACCATTTCCAGCGCCCATCAGCAAGCAGTCTATTGAAGCATCCTTTCATCAAAAAGGCGAAAAAGAATGGCATTCTTGTCGAATTGATAGAGCGAGCAAAGGAGTATCGGTGAGCACGTTATAATTGTTTTCTCATGCTACGACGCAGCTTGAGTGTCAAAATTCTCATTAGATCTATTGAGTCCGAGCACGTGTGACGCAATAGTTAGAGGTATTCTACGACCCACACGTGGTCGATCAGTTGACAGTCGATGGTTCAATCCCACGATGCACGCTCACCAAGTACTCCACCCCTCCGGTGTGAATACCAGACTTGCCTGATAGGGCATCACCACTGAGTTAGTACATGGAAAAGCTCCCGCCCAGTCATTGTAAAGGCCTAATGTGCATTCAGTTTCCTCAGACATACTTGATGAAGACTAATACTTGGCGCATCCCTCAGGATTGATCATCGCCGGGAGCTCTATCTTGTTTTTATCTTGTCACATCCAGTGTAATGATATGAATGATGGGTTTTACAGTACGCGAACCGGTGTGTCATCGGACAGTGATCTGGACGAAGATTCCGACGGTGGTGGTGGTACGAATAGATGGGATTATCCTACGGTTCGTGGTGGTTCGACTAACGAGCGCGTTGATGCCGCCCAAAGAGACGAGACGGTCACACAGCGTAATCGACCTTCTCGACCTGGAATTTCAGGAAGATCACCGGATTCTATGGATGACAGTGGTAGTCCCGGTAGTACGATTGTAAAGGTGAGATTAGATGAACAAATCAGTCGCTGTGAGAAATTAAATGCTCCTTCTCCAGTCAAATGCGACAGTTCTGGCAGTGGCCGAGCAGTTGCGTGGAACCGCGTTAGGTTCTGTGGCGACGGTTAACGATAGTAGCAGTGGTGTCGGCCGAGTCTCTGCTTCATACGCACCAACAACGATAACTGTTGAAAGTCCACCTGGCAGTCCTGTATGTCCTGCTATTGTTTTGTTGCAAACATTGACTGAACAAGGTCAAATATCTGTTAATTTCCTAGAACTTCAACCAATATTCGCAGCAACATACGCATTCCCCATCGTCATCTTCCCATCCTCAGGATAGGAATCGGTCGTCCGGATCGGGTGGACGGAGACGGCATGTGCCCTCTTTTCAGCCGATGGAGAACGGTGGACGTGAATTGGGTGGAAGTGGTGGCAAGTCCAGTCAGCGTGAGGTATGGCTGTAACTATATCTAAGTATTATTTGCTTTTTCCTCGAATCGGCAGTACATTGAAGTCCTGTTTCTAAACAGTTATGGATGCTTGTCTTCATACTTCTGAGGTTGTTGAACGGTATGCAAAGCATTCGACCTTAGGCGGAAGTTGAAACCGCGTTTCACTCATACCTAGGGCGCGTGCTGCGACTATACCAGTGAGACCACTGCTTTGCTACCACTCTTTCTTCGTTATAAACCATTGTAGCTGTTATCAAGCAGCAATTGACGGGTTTGCTTTGATAAGCACCTGTAGGTATTGAATATTGAAGAAGGAGGGTATCAAAGCGGCAGCTGTGGTGATGTAGTGGTAGTACACTCCCATGGTATGGATGAAACGCGGGTTCAACTCGTGCCTAATGTCGAATGTTTTGCATACCACTCAATAGACTTGGTCTATAATTAAAACTTTATAACACTGCTAGAAGGCAGTTTAAGAGGAAATTCATTCAGCTTTTCTTTTTGTTTACGTCGCTCGTCATTCTCACTAGTTGTTATATATTAGCCTACCCAGGTGATCTCTTACATGGTATTCGTTCCACTGGTTACTCCGTCTTTCGTTATCCTGTGCATCTTTGGTTCTTTTAAGTTACTCGAAGACAAATAAAGAAATAACTTTCTTTGTGGACAAAGACTTTCCATTTCACTTTTGATATTCATTCGAATCTTAAACATCTGGCTAGTGCGCCGCGTGGTCACTTTTTGGAAAAGTCTTTTTATAACGTTTCAGCAAGAGGAAAATATTTGTGTTTCACACACGCTTTTTCTCGCACCATCGAGCTCTCCATTTACATTATGAGTAACTATTTGGTAGCCTTAGTTTCGGTGATCAAGTCGCTGAGCTTAATCTCTGAGAAGAACTTTTCACTGCAATGTAGCAGGGAGAACGAGTTTGATTCACATGCGCTGGCGCTTGCTTTTCGGCTAATCTAGGCTGGTGCTCGCTGTTTCAACACGGCCATCGGTCGATAGCGCTCAGGCGGCTCATATGTGAAGCGCGATTCTTGTAATTATAAGAATTTTTATTTCGCTTCGGAAAAAACACCAGATATAACGTATGTCTGTGATCCTACAAGCTCTCCTCTGCACGTTTACATGCTTTT